>JAAALK010000287.1:48292985-48440534 GCA_019279435.1 Zizania palustris
GGCTACGGCGGGTGGCGGACTGGGGGCTTGGAGCGCCGGCTAGGGCTTGCCGGAGAGAAAACAGGGGAGAACCCTAGAAAGGGGTGGCAGTGGCTCGGGACTGCGGTGCCTAGCTCTGGCGGGTGTGGTCGGGTTTGCGGCGAGGGTGGGAGACCTTTTATAGGGCTCGCGGCGTCGGTTTGGAAAGGAAAAAGAGGGAAACCCGAGGAGGATTCCATCACTCCGGCGAACTTTCCTACAGCACGGATTGGCTTCCAAAGGGATGAAATCGCGTCGGGTATGGGCGGAAGAGGATCACTGGCGATCAAGGAAGGTGATCCAGGGCTCGATCGGTGAATGGCGACGGCTGGCGGCGAGTATGGCAAGGGGGGCGTTGGAAAGGAAGGAGATCCCCCCCTTCCGCGCGGGGGGAAGATGGATATGACAGGTGGGCTCCACCTATCATAGACCGAACAAAAACCTAGCGCCAACAGTGGGCCATCGATGGCAGAGGCTGGGGGGCGCGGGGTGCGGCTGCCAGGTGGGGCCGGCCGAGGGCGCGGGAGAGGAGAGAGGGGGTTGGCGCCGACAGGTTGGCCCGCCTGTCAGCGAGAGAGGCAGGACTGGGCTGGGCCGAAAGGCTCTGGGAGGAGAATTCAGGGTTTCGGCCCAATAAGAATTTAAATTCTTTTTCTAATTAATTTAATTCCAGAAATTCAAATATTTACTTAAAGCTTGAAGATTTGTTGGAAAAATTTTGCAAAAATTCTCAAAAAAATTTCTTGGTCTCTAGTTTATCCCATAAAATTTTCAAGTCCAAATTTGGATATTTGTCTCTGTTTGGCTTTAATAGGTCTCTTTTAGGATTTTCTTTAATAACAAAATTCAGAAATTTATTTAATATTATTTTTTCCTTTATTTTATTCCCTTTTAATTTTGGGGCTGTTACATCTTAACACAAGAAAAATCAACTTCGAAGCCTAACAGAGAAAAATCGAAGCCACCAACACAACCTTCGAAGCCAGATTGACCGAAGTATGACTACCGAAGTAGTAACCTTCGAATCACAGACCAACTTCGAATTAGAGTCCTCTTGTGCTTTTACACAAGAAACCGAAGCCTAGAAACTCACTTCGAATTACAATCTTCAAAAGCAAAAACTGAGTGTGACTCACAGCAAGACACTTCGAATCGGAGTCTGTTCAAAGACAGTCGTTCGAAGCCTACAGGTTGTGCGAGGAAAACAAATGCAGACTTCACAGCACACGTAGCTATTGCAAAACGAACCGAACACAAGCGAAGTATGCAAGACAGCGAAGGTAGACACAGCCTTTCAAAGCTACACGAAGTTAGAACAAAGCTTGCATGGAACAGACTTTTTTAGCACAAAAGAAACTCAACTGTCCGAAAGCAAACAGAGACATCGAGGACTGTGTCAGGCTCCTGTCTTCACTAGCCTGTCAAACAGATCGTAGATTGTAGTGCTAAAACTCATAGGCACTTGAGTGAATACTTGAAACTTCATGGGAAAAATACTACTGCAGCAATCTCAAATCGGAAGAAATAAACAAGGCACAATCATCGAGGTGATTAAACAAAGCAAAAACCTGAGATTGCTTCTGATGAACAGCGGCGGCGGAGTGAGACAAAAATGCTAGAAAGCAACAGAGAACAAATGCACGCAGATCGAGGCAAGTAGAAACCTGTGAGATAAAACGCAGTTTGATTTGCTTGTGATGAATAGGAGCGCCGTGCGCAAGAGCTGATGGCGGCGGTCGCAGGAAGAAGCACACGGAGAGATGAACAAAAGTGACCCCACTCTTGATTAGTAATGTGATTTCAGAAAAGGGTAACCTAACCCTAGGGATTGGGGCCCTATTTATAGGCAGCCTAATAGCCTAGGAATATTCCACCAGACCCTTAGGGTTTTTTACAGACGCTGAAATAAATAGAAAAGACCAAACTGCCCTTAGGATATTTTTATAGACTCGACTGACTGACTGTGGGCCTAAGGACAAAAAAGTAAACTCCTATTTACAGATGAATTATCCGGAAGCGGAGCTTTTGTAGCAACTATGGCTTCACTTCAGGATGGTCCGTTCCAAGATCAACGGTCATCAGTTTTGCGCCGAAACTGACAAAGCGTCCACCGACTTTGCACCAGGTACCCGGATTGGGCCGGCCTGATTCCACAGCTCTCTCAGCCCGGCAATCACTCGTCGCCCGTGTACCTGAGTCAATCTTGGTCAACAGCCTAGTGGATCCTCTGCTGCTCCTAGCGCATGTACCCGGATTAGGCCAGCCCGACTTCGCGGCCCCTCTGCCCGACAGTCGCTCGCTGCCCGTGTACCTGAGTCACATGTGGCCCAGACGCAAGAGGTCTTCTCCTTTCTTCAGTCTTCTTTGACTACCGTTGACAATGACTCATCACATCTAGAGCCATGAAGCCTACGCTCTTCAGTATGGCTCCTCACTTTCCCCGCCTGCCCCGAGTCGTCACATCTGAACGGGGACGGGGCCTTGAGAGAAAGAGAAAGGGGAGGCCAAAGGCGGATGCCCGGTTGCGCGGCGCGGTGCGAGGTGCAGCTGCTTAGCTAGCGCGGCGCAGGTCAGCCCCCCAAACCGTTCCTGTTTGCTGCTGATTTCTCAGTGTGATTCTTGGCCATGCGATGGTGCCATGATCGCGTTCCTGCTTTGAGACAGCGCTTCTGGTCTCTTTTTCTGCTGTTTTTTTTTCAATCGTTTTGGTCAATTCTTGGGAGTTTGAGTGGGTGATATTACGGCTGCGTTTGACGGGTTTTAGCTCAGTTTCTTTGTTAAGTTAAATATTTTTTGAGGAGTGGATTTCATTAGAGAATTTTAGAAAAATAAATTAGAATGATAGAATATGGTCTAGTCAACTTTAAGTGCTTCAATACTTTCGTTTTTTTTCATATTTCTCGGTATTAAGTTTTTCAACCATGCTTCTAAATCATTGAAGAAATAAAACAGGAGTGAATCGCTTAATCACAGTGTCTGGTTCGTTCTTCGATAGTTCTATCGCATTTTTTACCCCGTTGATGATGTCGTTGTTTATAGGATGATGTCTCTGACCCATGCACTAAACTTTGGTCAATTACTATTGTTCATTGTGATTGTTGTTAGGAATAATCTTGATGACGTGCATGTGTTTAGATGAGTTTGTTGCATGCGTGTGTTGATGGGTTAGTTAGTTAGCTGCATACAGGAGGATCGTTTCTTGCGGCGTGCGAGTAGCGCATGAGCTGTGGCTCAGCGGCCTTCATGCCCAAGAGACTCAGGTAGTAGCTGCTCCCATATGCATGCACGAAGGGCTATAAAGCTATGTATCTGATTGTATGTTTAAGAGAGATGAACACAATGTAGACTTAGCGTTCGGCACCACAAAAATCTTGAGCGCACTGTTCATCTTCTTCGTTCAACATATGGTATCGAGCGGCCATGGCGTCGAGAACGGAGCTGCAAGTGCTGGCGGAACACGATGCCAAGATTAGGGAGAGATTGTTAGGGCATGTGTTTGCGTGAGTTTGTTGCATGCGTGTGTTGATGGGTCAGTTAGTTACTGCATACAGGAGGATCATTTCTTGCGGCGTGCGAGCAGCACATGAGCTGTGGCTTAGCGGCCCTCATGCACAAGAGACTCGGGTAGTGGCTACTACCGTATGCATGCACGAAGGGCTATAAAGCCATGTATCTGGCTGTTTTCTTAAGTGAGATGAGCACAATATAGACTCAGCATTCGGCGCCACAAAAATCTTGAGCGCATTGTTCATCTTCTTTCATCCTTCCCCCACTGTTCCTTCGGGCATTTGAGCGATTCGTCAATTTTTAACATTTAGTATCAGAGCTCATTCTTCTGGAATTTGTTCCTATTGCCGGAGGCACATTGGTAGTGGCCGGCGGCGTGATGATGTTCAGTGGAGGTGTTGCGATGAGATCATCGGGATGTGCGTCATCCGGTGCGTGGTCTCTAGTGGAGGTGCTACAGCCTACAACAATGGATTGTGAGTCGGTCCCGCTGAGCGCGCTGCTCTTAATGGCCGGCGTGTGTCGCTTGGAGGAGAAGACGTTCGTGTGTCGGAGGGCGTGTGTCGCCCGAAAGAGTAGGCGTTTGTGCACCGCGATGTGTGGCGCCGGGAGAAGATGGTGTTTGTGCGCTACTAGGCGTGCGTCGCCTGGATCAAGAAGTTGATGGTGTTTGTGTGCCAACCAACGTGTGGCGCCCAGACTCAAAGAAGAGGCATTTGGATCATGCATCGGTCCTGCGTGGAGGTGTTTGTGCACCCGGGAACGTGTATCGTTGAGAAAAGGAAGCGATGTCTGGAGCGTGGAGAGACGGCGTTATTCATCGCTGCAGGGGGAGTGCACGTGGTGGCGTGGTGTGCTGCAGCAACAACGAAGCTAGATGGGTAGACATGGTGTCAACGACAACGGAGTTGCCGTGATAAACCCTAAGCCAAGATTAGGGAGAGATTGTTAGGAATAATCTTGATTTTTTCAAAATTAAAGCTGTAAAAAGAGGCCATGTCCCTATAAAGGGGAATTAGATTTCAATGGACCATTCATGCAGGTGTTGCTCGCCCTTCACCCTGGCCCGGCGAGACGAGAAGAGCGAGTGCACGTGTGTAGAGCTTCTCGTCTTTCTCCGTATGCACGTAGCTGAGTGGAGTATGGTAACAACCCACTATATAAGTTGATCATACTTCACTTATATAAGTTGATCATACACTAGCAATATAAAACTAAACGAGTTTCCACCATGTCTCTCATGATATGAGAATTTGTGATTTATTTGAAATTTCTAAATAAATACATTGGCCGTTACATATAAATTCCAACATTTATATAAATAAGATATAGGAGTAGCACAATACAACTATTCTATATGAAAGCAGAAAGCCATGATTCGAAACTGCAATAAAAAAAGACAGCTTTTCGGAACGTTTTGGAAACACTTGGTATCTCATCTGACAGCTTGCTCACCCGTAATCGTAGGCTCGTAGCAATGTTGCATGTAGACGCTATACCTGGTATCTGATCTCTGACGCCGTCTGCTAGAATAAGCGGCAAACTTCAGGTCAATACAATAAAAATAAACGAATGTGCATGATCTCAAATTGATTATGTATATACTTCCACCTCTAATATTTACAATTTCTATCTTAAAACCAGTTTTTTGAAAAATAGTATGTGTATCTCTGTATTTTTTTTACTAGTTTCACTTTTATGTCAACGTGATGTACAGTTTGCACAGTGCGACATTCAATGCAACCCTGATTAATCTTTGGCTGCTCTTACATAAACTGCGGTTCTTATCGATGAAGATGAAGCATGAAGAGTTCGTCGGGGCACTTTCCACGCACCTCCCTGCTCCGTTGCATTCTGCTACTACCTTCTTCTTGCTCCGACCTGTGACGATTTAATGCTCGCTTGGAAACCCTGTTCCTCCACCATTGCAACATCTTGTGGTCCTTCTCTATATGTAGTTTTTTCTACCACGCTTTAGAGTCTTTCTATTCTATTATATTATCTTGAATCTACATAGAATAGATTACTAGATTGAAATAGTATCGAGATCTCATTTGGGCGAGGCGGGCTAAGGGAGGATTGCCCCAGCTTGCGAAGATGGCGCTGATGAAGAGATGCTTCTGCACTGGATCAGAGGACGACTTCAAAGGTGACAGAAAATCTCACCTGTTGCTCGCTCTCGCTCTCATGCTCGCCATGTCGAGTTCTTTGGCAGAGAGTGAAATTATTTTCTAGTTTTGTATTGCTTGCTACGGTCTAGATGATTAGCAAGATTTTATCCTGCTGGACGTTTGGTAATGATGGATCCAAGACCCAATTTGTGTTCTGTAGAATTTGTTATGTCAAAGTCAAACAGGCGGTCCGTCCAATTGGAGATGATCACGTTGTGTTCTTGTGTTGTTTTCTGAGCAGAGATTCTCGGCGAGAAAAATATCCAGTTATTCTCGTACAGAGAGATCAGAGCAGCGACAAACAAATTTGACCATGGTAACAAGCTAGGCCGAGGTGGCTTTGGAACAGTATAGAACTATACAAGGTAGTCTCTACTCTCTAGCCAAGATATGCATTTTTCATCTGAATTTTCTTCGTTTTAACTGAAACGTGAAACCTGACCCTTCCTCGGGCATCGTATTGTACTGTGACATCTCATCACAGAAATGGCGTCGTCAAAGCCCCAAATCTCTCTGTCTCATGGCACAGGGAACTTTTGTAGATGGTACTGCATTTGATGCAAAAGTTCTGTCTGCTGAATCTGAACAGGGAATCGGGGAATTCTTGATTGAAATCGAGAGCATTACTGAAGCTAAGCATGCAAACCTTGTCAGGTTGCTGGGCTGCTGTTTTCAGAGGCAAAATAGGATCCTGATTTACGAGTACGTCGAGAACAACAGTCTTGAACACGCATTGCAGAGTAAGTCGAAAATTAAATCTTGAATTGCTCTCCTATCTGTTGGAACGCACACCGCTAATTAACAAATGCTTATTTAGCTTTAGGTTCAGCTGCTGGAGTGGCAGATCTCAGCTGGAGCACTAGATCGGACATCTGTATGGGCATCGCCAAGGGACTGACCTATCTTCACGAAGAGCACAAGCCGAACATTGTCCACAGAGACATCAAAGCTGGCAACATCCTTCTTGATAGAAACTACAGTCCAAAAATCGGAGACTTCGGATTAGCCAAGCTGTTCCCGGACAATGTCACTCATATTAGCACACGTGTGGTCGGAACAACGTACGCAGTTCTTTCAGCAGCCAGCAATTTCATCAGTAGTTCAGTTATAAGTTGTTGCAAGACTGTAACATCATCAATTCATCGTCAGAAGCTATTCTCTGCAGTGGTTATTTGGCACCTGAATATGTGGTGCATGGACAGCTGACGAAGAAGGCTGATGTCTACAGCTTCGGAGTGCTCATTCTTGAGATCATCAGTGGAAGGAGGATCTCGCAGACCATTCGATCAGACATGTTCCTCGTGCAGCAGGTCACGACATGGACCCTGATATCGCTTATCTGCTTCTATGCATGTCAAATATATTTATGAACACAACATCAATCTAGCTATCATGTTGTTGTTGTTGCAGGCATGGGTGCTGTACCAACAGGCAGTGGCGAAGCTAGCGCTCGGGTCACCCCGAGTGCACACTATGAGTCTACTGTGTCTACAAGTACCAATCTTTATGCATATTTACAAAATAAAAACTTACAAAATATGTCAATCACTTCTGCAATGATCTTGAACTGAAGCAAAATGCACCATCCTCGGCCACCTATCAAGGGTCAATGATACAAATAAAAATGACTACCTTTTGAACATGTAACTGAATAAGTAAATCAAAGAAAATAGATGCATCACCTTCTAATATTTCCGTTTAGCCATGGCCTTGAAATGACGAACGACAATATCATTCGTAACTTTCTCCATCTCTTGTTTCTCAACATAGAAAACAAAGACTATTACTCATGTATTCATCACCGATATGATTCCTCAAATATGTTTTCACAAGTTTCATAGCTGAGAATATTCTCTCAACAGTGGCAGTAGCAATAGGTAATACCAGTACTAGCTTCACAAGCCGATAAACCAAAGGATAGCATTGATGTTTATCTATTTCCACCATTTTTTTGAAATCTCAGCAATAGTTTGTAAGTTGGAGAACCTGTCATCTTCCTGCACATCAGCTATGTAAAGGGAAAGGATGTGATGAAGTTCCCTTAATTCATTGGAATCAAAATCGCCGGGATAAAATTTAGGTAGCCTTATCAACCTCTCAACATTAAAATCATGGAAATTATCTCTTGGATTTAGAGAAGCTGAACAAACAAGCAATTCAGCAATTCAGATGTAGTCTCATTGAACCGACTATCAAGCTCTTGAAGTAGCCAATCGATGACATCATTGAAGCACTCCACCTGAAAATGATGTTTGTTGGTGATTCTAGTTTTCTTTCTTACGTTCTTTGGGTCAACATATGCCTCATCCATTTCAAGATTGACAATGTCATACTTATCACAAAATGCATAAACTTCAGCTATAAGCTTATCCCAATCCTCTCTTCTAAGTTCATCCAAACGATTTCTAGTTGCTCGCACACAATTAATAGCATTTACAATGTCTTGATCTTTCCATTGCAATGCTGTTGAGAGGGTGTTTGTGATTGCTAATACAGTCAGCATGAGATGCAAATAGAAGACAAAAGCAAAAAACTAAAAATACACTAGCAGCCCATAAGCTTGTTCTCTATGTGTACCATCTTTATCTTCCTTTTCTACAATGGTTAGCACCTTCACAATTGTTGGGAAAAAATTAACCAAACTTTGAAGAGACTTATAATGAGAACTCCATCGAGTATCTCCCGGTCTTTTGAGACATTGCTCTTGATTCAAACCTGTCCCGGTTTGAAGTAGTCCACAACCTAAGGCTTTACTCACTTCTTCTAAATTGATATCTCGAATCATGTCCCTTCTTTTTGCTGAACCACCCACCACACATTCAACAAGGTAGAAATCCAAGTGAAAATTGACTAATCTCTCGATTCTTTCTAACAACAGCTACAACCACTAGTTGAAGTTGATGGGAAAAACAATGAACATAATATGTTGTGCTATTATCTCTCATGATCAGTGATTTTAAACCATTGAACTCACCTCGCATGTTGCTAGCACCATCATATCCTTGGTCTCGTATTTTTTCCACTAATTTTAGTGCTAGGAAAATCATGAGTGCGGGGTTGACAAGGCCCATTTTCCAAGTACTTTATTCTTACCACATCTCTGATGTTAGGATGGTACTTACTAATTTCTTTCCTTTTTCCTGGGTCAAATTCAATATCATTCTCATCTACCCAAATAATGCCTTGTTGATCGCTGTTAGGACCATCCAGTACCTTTCTTTTGAAGTACCTTTGCATTATTGCCTCAGCTCCACTGAGAAAGAATTAATGAAATTAGTCACTAGCGACTACTGGATTAGGGCATCAAATTGTAAAATCTAAGGATGAGAAATGGAGAAGAAACAAGGGTACAAGTAGTACCAAGCTAGCAGCAGCAGAGTCGCGTACGATCGATTGATTCTGGTAAGCCTCAAGCACTGCTGCCGATTTCCAGGAGCAGCGAGGCTGCGAAGCGAGCGGTGATGGTGGAGTGCAGCTGTGGAGACGAGGCGAGTGATCGATTGAGGAATTGCTTCCAGCAGTAGGCAAAGCGTTACTTGGGCCATGGACCATGGTGGGCTTCCAGAAGAAGGCTGGTGCAACCGGTTTGGGCTAGCCTTGTGCACCCACGGTGAAAATTTACTAATCATGCTTTGATTAGTGGAAGCACCCTGGTGCCTGTGCACCAGGTAGCCACAAACCGGAAGATGGCGCTGATGAAGAGATGCTTCTGCACTGGATCAGAGGACGACTTCAAAGGTGACAAAAAATCTCACCTGCCTCCTGTTGCTCGCTCTCGCTCTCATGCTCGCCATGTCGAGTTCTTTGGAAGAGAGTGAAATTATTTTCTAGTTTTGTATTGCTTGCTACGGTCTAGATGATTAGCAAGATTTTATCCTGCTGTATGTTTGGTAATGATGGATACAAGACCCAATTTGTGTTCTGTATAATTTGTTATGTCAAAGTCAAACAGGCGGTCAGTCCAATTGGAGATGATAACATTGTGTTCTTGTGTTGTTTTCTGAGCAGAGATTCTGGGCGAGAAAAATATCCAGCTATTCTCGTATAGAGAGATCAGAGCATCGACAAACAAATTCGACCATGGTAACAAGCTAGGCCGAGGTGGCTTTGGAACAGTATACAAGGTAGTCTCTACTCTCTAGCCAAGATACGCATTTTTCATCTGAATTTTCTTCGTTTTAACTAAAACGTGAAACCTGACCCTTCCTCGGGCATCGTTGTCAACGATCCGGTGCTGCATCCCTTGCCGGACAAGCTACAGGAGAAGGGTGGAAGCGGGAAGCGAGCGGTGCGGGCAAGACGAGCCAACGTGCGCTACAGTGGGCCGGAATGGGCCATGTAAGGCGGGCTGCGTCGTGTGAATTGTGTGTTGCGTCGTGTCAGCTGTGCGTTGTATATATTGGTGCTACAGTACCTCTGAACTTTTCGGCGAAGAACAAGGGCGGCGGTTGGCTGGCTGGGAGGCGCACCAGAATAATCCTGCGTCAAAATTACCATAGAATTCAAGTGTTAGCAATCTGGTATCAGAGCGGAATCGATCCACAAACTCTTGGCTTGGCTGTAATCCTTCCTCGTTGGGGCTAGCACTTGTGGTTTCCACAGGAGCTATAAGGTAATCCCCCAATCGGGTTTGTCAAGTTCGGAGCGGATTGACGAGTTCTAGATAAACTGGAGAAGCCACGGTATCTCACCAAGCAGGCCTCACGAATTATGGAGAATGAGAGCAAGATGGACCTAATGCTCAGAAGATTCAAGGAATCAGAGATGAGGTGGGGGGAGTCTGAACATAAGATACATGCGGAGCTACAATCCATGAAGAACAACATGGTGTCCTGGAACTCCGGTGTGGAAAGGAAGATTGAAGGATTGCAAGTTACTGTGGTGAAATTGCAGATCAAGATGGAAAAACTTGGGGAAAACAAGGAACCAGAGGAGGATAAGGGATTTGGTTCAGAGTTTAGCCGGAGGAATACTGAAGATGGGGAAAAACTGAGGTAACCTTTTATCCGAGTCCCGCTAGCAATCATGTGATTCGTTCTTCGATAGCGCCAGGACAAGTAGGAGTGGAATCCCCGTTGTATTCTGGACAAAGTTATTATGGAATGTGTTGGCGTAAAAGATTACGCTAACAGGTTTCTGTAGATTAGAAACTAACAAATGAAGTGTTTGCGAAGTGAACTATTCTAAGCCTCCGAAAGGATAATAGCTTAGAAGAGTTCGAATGTGTGTATTGAATAACTTGTATTCGGTCCCTATTACAAGGTGAAATGGGGGGTATTTATAGGCCCAAATATTAAGGAAAAGACCTATTTACCCCTCTATTACAACCGACATAGTGGAAACTATTCGGTACCCTTGATAGGGCTAAAATGGTAAAAGATTAATCTGATAAGAAAGAAGATAAGTCTTCCATCTTAGCTGGCAGAAAAGATCTCAAAAGAGCCTTAGTTCGAAGATATACTCCGAACCAAGGTCCATCTTCATACTTCGAACTTGACTTAGGACATCTCCGAAGATGCATGCTGGAAACCTTCGAATCCATTATCAGCCTTTGTGCTGTTACTGCAATAACCCTGAGGATGGAATATTTTCCCCCAACAGTAGCCCCTCGAATACGCTTCTCCGTTAAACCTGTAATGTTAGGAGAGCAGTATACGGAAGAAAAAATTACCAGGCGTAGTGGTTATTAGATTTTAATTTATCTCCGAAATGTACAGAGATATAAAACTCTGAATTAGTTTTAAGACAATTACTTTCGAACTATCTTAGAACTGACTCAGGAAGCTCGAAAGCCTTTTAGACTTAGAAGAAATAGCCGTTGGCTTCTTTCTTCTAACGGAAGATACAGAGTGTGTTAATTTCGGAGAAAAGTAACGGGCAAGAATGCGAAACGGCATGGACTAACGGTAAAAAATGTAAAGTCTAGGCTATAAATAGAGGGCCTAGAACTTTCCTGAGTACTTTTCCACCGCTCTCTTGCAAACAAAACACCCTTTGAGCCCTAGCCTCCATTCTTCTCCCCAAGCAACTCAGTAACTTCAATGGCGAAAACCAAAGGATCTGGAGCACATTTGGCCTTGGCTCGACAGCAGGCGGCTGCGGCAGCAGTGGCTGCGGCATTGGCGACGGCACCTCCAACATCTGCAGCGACATCCATGGCGGCGGGAGGGGGAAATCCCCAAAATGTTGGTGATCAAGGTCTCTGCCCGCCCTCAACAAAATACTTGGATCAATCCTTCCAACTGGGACCTTCGACCTGCAAAAGAGAATCACTGGCGGTCGCAGTAGAGGGGAAAATTAGTGCGGGAGTTATGATCCGCAAACCTGGAAAGGAGGTTATCCCGTCACCAAGACCTGGAGAAGTGGTCGTGTTCGAAGCCTTTTTCGAAGCTGGCTTAGGTCTTCCGGCAGTGGATTTCTTGGCCGAGGTACTAGATCTGTTTCACGTCACTCTCCCCCAACTTTCTCCGAACGCAGTAGCTCTCTTAGCTATCTTCGAATGGGCGTTGAGAGCCGAAGGTTGTGAGGGGAGGGCAGAGATCTTCGCTGCGCTGCACAGAGCTCCGTGCCAGCCAAAAACCTTCGTAGGCCCCGGAGGTGAAAAAGTGATAGTAGCCTTCGGAAGTATTAACTTGAGGCTTCGGGATGAATACGCCCTTCAGTTTCCTGCTAAGGCCATCAATGCAAGATGGTATACCGACTGGGTCATGAGATGGTTTTATGCCGAAGTTGGGGCGAGCAACCCTCTAGACGGACCTCTGAAAGACATCCATTTCCGAAAGGAAGCCCTTGTGCATCCAGACCAGGGTCAGCTCGAAGCTCGCCTCATCCTACTTCAGAAGATCAGTCGAAGGTTAAGCATGCGAGACTTAGCCGAAGAGTTCCTCGGGCTCCAAATTCCTCCGTTGATGGCCAACTGGCCTATCATCTTTGAAGAGGATTCGGAAGGTGGTCTCCGAAAAATTACTTCGACTTCGAGCCCTGCAGGTAACTTCGAAAACAACATATATTATACGTATTCATTCGAAGGAGTAACTAACTTAATTCATTTTTTAGCTTCTTCAGCCCCTATAACTTCGGAGCAAATCATACGGGCTTCGGAGAAGATTTTGGGCGCTCCAACTCCGACCGAAAAGGAATGGAGAATCAAGTTGGTCGGGAGTTGGGAAAGATTTAACAGAGTGTGGGGAATGCTGGAAATCGATCCGCCCCTTTGATGGATTGGGTGCCTTCGGAGAAAGGACCCAAAAAGAGGAAAGCTGAAGCTGGGACTTCGAGCTCCGCCAAGACTCCGGTCAAGAAGGTGGCTCGGAAACCAAAGAACCCTGCACCTTCGATCCCAAGGGCTTCAATCTCTGACTCCCAAGAGGATGAAGGGAGGTTGCTTGTGCATCTGATGGACGAAGATACATCTCAAAGGACTGCACAAGCCGAAGTACCTGCGAATGTGCCGGAGTCTCGAGAGAACCTTGAGCAACCAAGGACTTCGGCATTTCAAGAGGATTTACCTCAGGATGAAGTTCCTGTGGATGAGAGTGGAGTCGAAGTCACTATGGCTTTGATTCCTGACGAAGCAACAAGGACTGTTCAGGAAAATGTTCCTGTAGTTGAGGATTTGACGGCTGACTCAGACGAAGATCTTGCCTTCGATCCACTGAGCAGTCCAATGATTACTCGTCGCCAGAATGTCGAAGGTATACTTCGAATAATTCTTTTATGTTTATTTTGCATATTTATATGATGTTTAATACCTTTGTTTTTACAGAGTCCACTTCTGTGGAAGAGGTTCATCCGGAAGATACAATCCCTGGACCTTCGACGACTTCGGAGCCAATCCCAAAAGCCACTCAAATGGGGCCTGGAAGAGGTAAAAGAAATATAGATTTCCTCCCTGCTGCAAGCTCCGGATCAACTCCGTCTGAGTCAACAGACGAGAGTCAATCTACCGAGGGGGCCAGTCTCCAGGGGCTCCGAAGACTACAGGCCAATACTCCGGCCCTTCGTCAAATGAAGATGACCAACAAGCAATAAGTATGCTCCCCCTTCTAGCTCCTTTCTTAGAGCAAAGAACTGGTCTTCGGACTTTGCTCGAGCCTTTGGATCGAGCTAGTCGCGACATTGGGGAGACGAACTTGGTGGCCATTCTGAGTGAGGCGAAGAGCTCGGAGCTTAACGCTTCTATGGAGCGCGCAACCTACCAGGTACGAAACATCTGTGAAATAACATTAAGTTTACATACAAATAATTTCTTACCTTGATTTTTTCTTTTGGCAGCAAACAGTCTTGGCCCGAGCTGCGAATATATCAAATGAACGAGAAATCACTCGCCTTCTAGAGGAAAACGAAACTCTTCAACGGAATCTCACTATCTCCGAAGGCCGAGTGGTTCAGATGGATAGTATAGCGTCAATGGAGCGCAGGGCCAGACAAGGTTTGGAGGCTGCGAACAAAGAGCTCGAAGCAGAAAGAATTGTGCTTCGAGCAGAAATTGAAAGAATGTGGGCGGAGCACGCTACTGCGGGGACCGAGCTTGTTAGACTCCAAGAGGAAGCTAGCCAGCTTTTGAACCAAAAGAATTCCTTGACTACCGAAACTGCTAGACTTTCTGGAGTTCTGGGAGAGGTAACTTCGGTGAAGGATGCACTGATCGAAGATAAGCTGAAGTCCGAGAAGGTAGCTGCGGAGGTTATGGATCAACTACTAGGCGTTCTGGAGTACTTCGGTACTACTGGGACGCTTCCTTCTGATGACAATATTTCTCTTCTGCGCCGGTCGAAAAGGATTCAAGGAGTGGCAAAGCAGATGAAGACAACAGGCATTCGATACGGAGAACTCTCCGGACAAGTGGCTGCTGTTGGCCTACTTCTCTACTACGAGGATCTGGGCCGATCGATAACTCCGAGCGCAGGAGAGGGCCCAATTACCTTCGACGACGAGCGGCTTCTGACTCCTTCCGAAGGTGTGGCCGCTGCTTGGCAAGCCTTCCAAACTTCATGGAGAGCCGAAGGTCGCTCTGCGATCAAGGCTTGGATCGACGAAGGTCAACGCCAGAAGCAAGCTCGGTTCCAAGCTTCGAGCAGTCAGCCTCCTCCGAACCCGCAGGTTTAGATATGTCTTAGGATTTTGTCTATGTAAAGCTTTGTGCTTATGTACATTTATCAATGAAAATTTGTTTATCATGTTTTTAGGCTTTGCCTCATACGGAAGATATCGAAGTGTTAGATATTAACGACAAACTTCGCTCATTATGGGCTACCTTCGATCTTTTAAAAGTTTACAAGCGCCCTCGATTTTTAGTTCCTCGAGATAGCTCCGGTGTAATTGCGCCCGAAGTAAGCAAAGATATACTATCTTATATTAAAGAGGACGAAAAAGAGGTTAACTTGGAAACTTCGTCTTCTGAAGACGTTATATGGTCTGAAGACGAAGATGAAGCTCGAAGTAAAAAACCTGAAGAACTTGGAAGCTGGGAAAGGAGCCCCGAACGGCTTCGAACTTGGGCCGAGCTTCAACAAGAACAGAAGGACTTTAGAGCTTCGAAGGGAGGCAAGAGAGTTAAACGTAAAGTTGTTAGAACTCCCGACACTGGAACTAGTCGTTCCAACCCTAGCTCTAGAGATCGAAGAGGTCTTCGATTCCTTCTTGGTATAGATACCAATTTTTCATGATGTAATCTGTAAACATATTCGTTCGAATAATGAATACCGATTTAAAATTGTCTCCCTATTTACTAGCCCCTCTTTGGGTATAAGCAACTTCGAACTGTATTCAAAGATGGTTATGCACAAAGAAAAACTTCGGAGAACAATTTTTTGGGGTTCGGAGCCCCTCTGTAATTTAAAGATCTTTTAAAATCTTATAAAATGTCTTCGACTATTTGTAGTCTGAAGAATGGCAACTTAGTATCCTTTGTTTTTTGAAAGAAATCACTTGAGATAACTTTTCAGGACACCTTAGTGTCTTAGATAATTTGTCACTTTGGACTATGTTAACAGACATTCGAAGCTCATGGCTGAAACTCTGTTTTGATTTGGCCACCTTCGGCTCTTTTTTGCGAACTCTGTCAAACCAGTGGTTCGGAGTTTGCAATGGTCTCTTTGGACTCTTTTTACGGATGTCTACCAACCAATGGCTTGGACTCCGCCTATTTTGGCCACCTTCGGCTCTTTTTACGGATGTCTACCAGCCAATGGCTTGGACTCCGCATATTTTGGCCACCTTCGGCTCTTTTTACGGATGTCTACCAGCCAATGGCTTGGACTCCGCATATTTTGGCCACCTTCGGCTCTTTTTCCGGATGTCTACCAGCCAATGGCTTGGACTCCGCATATTTTGGCCACCTTCGGCTCTTTTTACGGATGTCTACCAGCCAATGGCTTGGACTCCGCATGATGTGGTTTTGGGCTCTTTTACGGATGCCTACAAGCCGGTGGCTTGGACTCCGGATTATGTCAGCCCCCACGTCGGAAACTTCGAACCAATGATTCGAAGTCCGAAAATATGATTCAGCTTTATGACACTTCCCTCTCGGTCAACCCCGCGGTTCCAGTGCGTCCACTCGGAAGCTGGAGGTTTATGAGGGGAAGGCACTATGTGGACCATATGCTTTATTAATTCAGAAGATGATTACAAGTGATTTACAAGGAGCCCTTATGCGCAGTATCGCTTTAGGTGCTCCGCATGCCAAGTATGTGCTAACTCTTCACCTTCTAAATTAGCTAATTTAAAAGAACCAGGACGTCCTGAACGAACAATTAGGTATGGACCTTCCCATTTATTTCCTAACTTCCCTGGCGCTATAATGCTTCGTAGAACAAGATGACCCGGTCTAAGTTCATTGATTTTAACCTTCGGGTCATACCAAGCCTTCGTCTGCTGGTGATATTTTGATAAATTAGCCACAGCTCGAAGTCTTGTTTCTTCTGATAAATCTAGCGAAGCTTGTCTTTCTTCTTCAATCTCCGGTTCGGTGCTACGAAGTGATCCTCCTTTGAGCTCCGTTGGAGTCATAGCTTCATCTCCGAATAGTAATCTGAATGGAGTAAAACCTGTGGACCTTGTTTGCGTAGTCCGAATGGACCACAGAATCTTCGGAAGCTCTTCGGTCCACAACCCTGACAAAATATTTCCATTGGCTCTTTCTACAGCTCCATTAGACTGAGGATGCCTCACTGCAGCAAAACATAACTAGATGCCTAGATCTTCGCAAAACTTCCTGAAAGGTTCTGCATCAAACTGTGTTCCATTATCAACTGTAAGTTGTCTAGGCACTCCGAACCGGCAAATGATGTTTTTCCAAAAGAATTTCTGTACATTGTTCGAAGTGATAGCTATTAAGGGCTCTGCTTCTACCCACTTAGAAAAATATTCAATAGCTAACACTGCAAACTTTAGATTTCCCTTGGCTACTGGAAAGGGACCAATTAAATCCATACCCCATCTGGCCATAGGCCATACCGGAGCAATAACTTGAAGAGTTGTTGGTGGGCGATGACTTCGTCGACCCATCCACTGACATCCTTGACAAGTGCGGACTAAGCTCTCTGCATCAGCTGTTATTGTAGGCCAATAAAGCCCCTAGCGAAGTGTTTTTCCTGCCAAAGCTCGAGGGGCTAAATGGCTACCGCAAAGGCCTTCATGAATTTCTCGAAGAATTTCTTGACCTTCGGCTTGAGATATACATCGGAGTAAAGGGGAACATACTCCGGCCTTGTATAAAATACCGTTGATTATTTGATAATTTCTATCCCTGAGTTTCAATCTTGAAAGCTGTGGCTCTTCAGGCAAATTTGTTCCTCCTTGTAAAAGTTCCATGATTGAATTTTTCCAATCTGCACTTGGAATGCAAAGAATCTCTGCAGAGGGAATTTGTGGCACCGAAGGTGTACTGAGCTCTTCATAGAAAGCTTCTTCTAGTACATCCACAGCTCCGGCTGCAGCTTTTGCTAAGATGTCCGCTTGCACATTTTCTGCTCTTGGTATACTCCGAATGGAAATACCTTTGAAGTGTGCTTCAATCTTACGGATTTCTTCTAAGTACTTTGCAAGCTGTGGATGCCGAACCTGAAAACTTTTATCTACGTGCCCTACTACTATTTGAGAATCTGTCTTTATAACAACTCTTGTAGCCCCTAGAGCACGTGCTTTTCGGAGTCCCAGTAAAATCCCTTCATACTCCGCTATATTATTGGTAGACTTAAAGTTGAGTCTTGCGGAGTACATTGCTCTTTGCCCTGAAGGCGAAATTAATACTGCTCCAATGCCTGCTCCGGATGCTTGGAAAGCCCCATCAGAATAAACAGTCCAAACTCTGTCACTTGACTTCTCCGGAACCAAAGTTGCGGGTGGAGTCCATTCTGCTACAAAATCTGCTAAGACTTGCGATTTGATTGCTGTCCTTGCCAGAAAAGATATGTCGAAGGGTGCTAGCTCAACTGCCCACTTCCCGATTCTTCCAGTGGAATCCTTACTTCGGAGCATATCTCCCAATGGATACGAAGTTGGTATAATTATATTGTGAGCCAAAAAATAATGTCTTAATTTCCTCGAAGACATTATCAGAGCATAAACGAACTTTTCGAGTTCGGAGTACCTTGTCTTCGCTCCTGATAATGCTTCGGACACAAAATAAACAGGATTTTGCACCAACTTCCCATTGAAATCCATTTCTCTGACAAGGACTGCACTGACAGCAGAACCTGTAGCTGCAAGGTAAAGGAGTAGGGTTTCGTCCGCAGTAGGCACCGTGAGTGTAGCGAGATTACTGAGATACTCTTTAATATCTTCGAAGCTTTTTTGACACTCCGGTGTCCATGCAAAATCTTCAGACCCTTTTAATGCTTTAAATATAGGCAAGCTTCTCTCCGTAGACCTTGATAAAAACCTGCTAAGTGCTGCCAGACGTCCAGTCAGCTTTTGCACTTGCTTTAAATTTTCTGGAGGAGCCATCTTTTGTAGCACAGTTATTTGAGTAGGGCTAGATTCAATCCCCCTGCTTGAAACTAAATACCCTAACAACTTCCCAGCCTTAGCCCCGAAGATACATTTTTCGGGGTTAAGACGGATCCCACATGCCCGAAGGCTATTAAATGTTTCTGCTAAGTCTAGGCTATGTTGGTGCTTTAAAGCACTCTTTATTACAATATCATCCAAATAGGCCTCCACATTGCGACCTAATTGATGACCTAGAGCCTTAGCAACTAACCACGAAAAAGTAGCCCCGGCGTTTCTTAAGCCAAAAGGCATTCTTACATAACAAAAGACTCCCGAGGGAGTTACGAAGCTTGTCTTGATCTCATCTTCGCGCTTCAACCATATTTGATCAATTTGGGGCATGGGGTAGGGGTCACGAGGGCATGCTTTATTCAAGGATGTGAAATCAATGCACATGCGCCACTTTCCGGAAGATTTCTTTTTGACGAAGACTGGATTGGCTAACCATTCTGTGTGAGCCACTTCTCTGATAATCCCAGCCTTCAACAATTTTTCAACTTCGTCCTTCGCTACAACAGCTCTTTCTGCAGACATTTTTTGGAGTCCTTGCCGAACAGGTTGGGCCTTCGGGTTTACAAGTAAACTATGTTCAATGATATCCCGATCGACTCCGGTGATATCTTCGTCAGACCAAGCGAAGACATCTAAATTCTCTTCCACCACCTTTTCCAAGGAGGTTGCAACTTCTTGAGGTAAATCTTTACCAAATTGAAATGTATATTCTTTACCATCTTTAACAATAACCTTCGCTGCAATCTCTCCTTCAGGACTTGGTCCTGGGAAGGATTTCTTCGGAGACTCAGAAGGAGCTGAAAAATTTTCTTGATCATCTTGCACGCTATTTACTTGTCTTGGATCAAGAGGGGGGCCATGACCATATTCCGCTCTTCGGGCGATAGCTTGATCTCCGAAGATAGTAAGGACTCCTGCTTGCGTGGGCATCTTCATACACAAATAATTGTGATGTGCCACAGCTCCGAACTGGTTTAGCATGCCTCTTCCGAAGATGACGTTGTAGGCATATGGGGCATCTACAACATCGAAGATTACTTCCTCAGTTCTGGCCAACAAACCTTCTCCGAAGGTAACTTCCAGGCCTATTTGGCCGAGTGCATCAAGCGGAGGTCCTGCGAAGCATTGCAAAGGACGAGCCGCTGGAAGGAGGTGCTTTCTGGAGATGCACAATTGATCGAAGGCTTGAACAAAAATAATGTCCGCTGAACTACCTCCGTCAATTAACACTCTTTGAACCTCAGTTCCTGCAATGTCAGCAGTAATGACAAGTGGATCCGCATGCGGAAATTTAATGCCTTCTGCATTCTCTGCTGAAAAAGATATTGGTACATAGGACCATTCAGGCATAGCAGCTGCAGATGATGAAGTCCCAATGTGGCCCACTTCTCTGACATACTCTCTTCTCTGCCTTTTTGACATTGTTCCGAGGGTACCTCCTCCGGAGATGGGGAGGACTACTCTTTTCCCTCGGTCTTGCCCTTCCTCTTGCTTCGGAGGTGGCATAACATTGGCCACTGGAGGGCGTCTTGCAGCTTCGAAGTTTTCTATCCGCGCCACAGCCTGGACCGGCTCCGGGCGCGCTTGAGCTGGAACTCGGTCAGTAGTACCTCGACCCGAAGTTCTTTCTAGATATTCTCCTCTCAGAGTGAGTATAGCCTTGCAAGTATCAGTTGCGTGGCTTCGGTTTTCACCATGAATGCAGCAGAAAAGGGTCTGGCCTTTGCCAGCCGTTTTCCCTGGCGGCCTCCAGCCGCTGACCTTGTTCCCCGAAGGCTGTGGAGCTCTCTGTGTGAACTTTTGTGGGGGTGCAATATTCAGGACTTCAGAACGGGGATGCTTTTGCCCCCTTCTCCGATCATGCTGAACTTCGAAGACTGGTTCTTGCGGTTGTGCCGAAGTTTTTACTTCTACTTTTACTTCCTGCGGTATGGATGGAGTAGCTGCAGTTCTTCGAAGCCAACCTTCTTCCGACCTTGCATACTCTTCAAAGTATGACATCAACTGAGAAACAGAGGATATGCTTTTGCGATGAAGCTTATCTAGGAGGCCTTGATGAGTGAAACCTTCCCGAGTTGCATCAACTACCGAAGATGTAGACAACCCTCGGATCTGCGACTTCGTATGAGCGAAGCGCTTAAAATATTGCCTCAATGTCTCTCCAGGGAGTTGCTTCACCTGGAAAAGACTTCCCGTCGACATTGGAGGCACGAAGGTGCCTTGAAAATTGCTTACGAACTTCTTTTTCAGCTGCCCCCATGAATTAATTGATCCTGGCTTCAAAGACCAGAACCACCTTAATGCCACTCCTCGAAGAGCTAAGGGGAAGCACTTTGCCATGGTATCTCGAACTCCTCCACTAGCTTCAATTGCTAGGGCATAAGAACGGACAAATTCTCCAGGATCTTCATCTCCGGCATACTTACAGAGCTTTGAAGTCTTAAACTTCGGGTCGAAGCGAACTTTTTGCAGCTCAGGATGCAGCGGAGATTCAGTATCAAAGGAGGCGTTCTCCGGGGCTTCGGGATAGATGGGTTCGTCGTCTTCAGGCACTTCTGGAATAACCGAGATGGCTTGAGAACGAAGCCTATTCGCAGCTTCTTGCCGCCATCTCGCTACTTCGGCTTGGAGACTGGCCATTTGAGCGGCCGTATCACCAAGATTGTCTTCATCTCCTCCGGAAGGATCTTCCGGGTCTTGAGAACTAAGAGGATCAGTTCGGAGGGGAACTTGAGGTGGAAGAGGAACTCCGGGTAGTCGAAGTATAGACGGAGTTGGCGGAGGGACTCCGTATGCTCGAGGAATGGAAACTCCATCCGGAGTTTGAGGTGGAGGAAACGTCGAAGGTCCTCCGACCTCAACAGTGTCGGAAGGTACCTCTCCGGAGGTCCGAGGGGACCTCCGAACAGGGTTACGAGGTGCGCTCCGCTTAGGAGGCATGATGTAAGAAGTTGGTAGAGAACGAAGTTTCTTGGACTAGGTTCCCCACGGACGGCGCCAACTGTTGGCGTAAAAGATTACGCTAACAGGTTTCTGTAGATTAGAAACTAACAAACGAAGTATTTGCGAAGTAAACTGTTCTAAGCCTCCGAAAGGATAATAGCTTAGAAGAGTTCGAATGTGTGTATTGAATAACTTGTATTCGGTCCCTATTACAGGGTGAAATGGGGGGTATTTATAGGCCCAAATATTAAGGAAAAGACCTATTTACCCCTCTATTACAACCGACATAGTGGAAACTATTCGGTACCCTTGATAGGGATAAAATGGTAAAAGACTAATCTGATAAGAAAGAAGATAAGTCTTCCATCTTAGCTGGCAGAAAAGATCTCAAAAGAGCCTTAGTTCGAAGATATACTCCGAACCAAGGTCCATCTTCATACTTCGAACTTGACTTAGGACATCTCTGAAGATGCATGCTGGAAACCTTCGAATCCATTATCAGCCTTTGTGCTGTTACTGCAATAACCCTGAGGATGGAATATTTCCCCCCAACAGAATGGGAGGCTTGCCTGCAATGTCTTGTCCCCAGTTTGATGGAGATAGTCCGCAGATGTGGAAATGCAATTGCGAAACTTTTTCGAAACGTATGGGGTTCATCCTGGTAACTGGGTTAAACTTGCAACCTTGAGTTTTGTGGGGAACGCAGCTTTTTGGTTGCAGTCTATCAGGCCACAACTTGTGGGAATTTCGTGGGAAACGTTGTGTGAACGAGTCTGTGCTAGGTTTAGCAGAGACAAACACCAGACCCTAATCAGGAGGTGGATTCACATTTGTAAGATACAGGGCATATTACCCAAACTGAGTTCTTGCAGTTGTATCACCAAGAACCATGTGATTCAACTACAGCAGCAAGAGGCCTTATGGTGTATGGTTAGCCTATGCAGGAGTAAACAGGACGAGGAAGGAAGTGTTCCCAGGGAACTACAGAACATAATTGGCAAGTATGCAGAACTTTTTGAAGAACCAACTGGGTTACCTCCAAGAAGGTATTGTGATCATAGAATTCCACTGATTGAAGCGGCGCAACCAGTCAATATCCGACCCTACAGATACAACCCGACACAGAAGGATGAAATCGAAAAACAAGTCAAGGAAATGTTACAAACTGGTGTAATTCAACATAGCAACAGTGCCTTCTCATCGCCAGCCTTACTTGTCAAGAAAAAGGATGGAACTTGGAGGATGATCATTGACTACCGTCGTCTGAATTCCATAACAGTAAAAGGCAAGTATCCATTGTCAGTCATTGATGAATTGCTCGACGAATTGCATGGTTCCAGAATTTTCTCCAAGTTGGACCTACGTTCTGGTTACCATCAGATAAGGTTGGTTGAAGGAGAAGAGCACAAAACTGCCTTTCAAACTCATTCTGGTCACTATGAATACCGAGTTATGTCTTTCGGATTGACGGGAGCACCGGGTACTTTTCAAGGGGCCATGAACAACACTCTCGCACCAGTCTTGAGGAAGTTCGCACTAGTATTTTTTGATGATATCCTGGTTTATAGTCCGGACTTGCCTTCACATGTGCAACATCTTACCAAGGTCCTAGAGCTGTTGAACCAAGGGCAGTGGAAGGTAAAATTCAGTAAATGCTCCTTTGGTCAGACAAGCTTGACTTATTTAGGGTATGTAATTAGTGCTGCGGGGGTAACTACTGACCCATCTAAGGTGCAAGTAGTGGTTGATTGGCCTCGTCCAAAAAATATGAAGAAGTTAAGGGGTTTCCTGGGTTTTGCTGGTTACTACAGGAAATTTGTGCGAGATTTCGATGTGATCAGCAAGCTGTTAACAAACATGTTAAGGAAGGGCATAGAATTTCAATGGAGTTCTGAAGCTGAATCAGCCTTCTTGACTCTTAAGCAATCTCTAGTTTCATCTCTTGTGTTGTCATTACCGAACTTCTCCAAGCAATTTTTGCTCGAAACCGATGCCAGTGATGTTGGAATTGGTGCAGTGTTGTCCCAAGATGGTCATCCGATCGCCTATATTAGTAGAGCCCTCAGTCAACGCACTAAGGGACTTTCAACCTATGAGAAAGAATGTCTAGCAATTCTATTGGCTATTGACCATTGGAGGTCATACCTACAGCATGGAGAGTTCTTGATCTACACAGACCACCGCTGTCTGGTTCACTTGACAGACCAGAAGCTGACTACCCCATTACAGTTGAAGGCATTTACAAAGTTACTTGGACTGCAATACAAACTGTGTTATAAAAAGGGCATCTGTAACCAGGCAGCGGACGCCTTGTCATGCAGAGAATCTGAACATGGTGTTGGATTCACTATGACAACAAGTTGCCAACCAATGTGGTTAGAGGAAGTGACTCAGGGGTATCTGATGGACCCTTACACCAAACAGATCATCTCTGAACTCGCTGTGGATCCAGATGCAAGATCTGACTTCCATCTGAAGGATGGACTACTGCGCTACAAGGGGCGTATATGGATTGGTCATAACCCAACATTGCAGTATAAGTTAATTGACAACCTTCACAGTAGTCCAATCGGTGGGCATTCTGGATTTCCAGCGACCTACCATAAGCTTTGAAAACTATTTGCTTGGAAGGGTATGAAGGGAATGACTCAGGAACATCTTAAGAAATGCACCATCTGTCTACAAGCTAAGCCAGAGAGAGTCAAATATCCTGGGCTTCTACAGCCATTAGCCATCCCTGATGGTGCTTGGCAACTAGTGACATTGGATTTCATCGAGGGATTACCCTTATCTGATGGCTACAATTGTATTCTGGTGGTGGTGGACAAGTTCTCCAAATATGGCCATTTCATTGCCTTACGACATCCATTCACTGCTCGGGAGGTTGTCAAGGCATACATGAAGGAAGTGTACAAGTTACAGGGGCTACCCAAGGTGATCATCTCTGACATGGATAGAATTTTTACAAGCCAGTTTTGGCAGCAACTGTTTGAACAGTCAGGGACTAAGTTACATCTAAGCACTGCTTACCATCCGCAGACTGATGGTCAAACGGAGCGTGTGAACCAATGTTTGGAGATTTATCTGCGTTGTTTCACTCATGCCTGTCCAACTAAGTGGATGAAGTGGCTTTATTTGGCTGAATTTTGGTACAACACCAGTCTGCATTCCTCATTGCAGATGACCCCATTTGAAGCTTTGTATGGACACCCACCCAGGCATTTTGGCATTGATTCAAGCTCATGTACTGTCCCAGATCTGGTCACATGGCTGGAGGAACGTAGTGTCATCAATCAAGTGTTGAAGCAACATTTACATCGGGCACAACAGCAAATGAAGGCTCAAGCTGACAAGAATAGGAGCTTCAGGATTTTCAAAGAGGGTGATTGGGTCTATGTCAAATTACAACCGTATGTTCAGTCCTCCGTTCTTCGCAGAGCTAACCACAAACTATCCTTTAAATACTTTGGTCCTTTTCGGGTGGTAGCTAAACTTGGTACGGTGGCATACCGACTGCAGCTGCCAGAACACAACACTATTCACCCTGTTTTTCATGTTTCATAGTTGAGAAGTGCCCCAAGGGAAGCTAAAATGGATCGCCTTCTGAACCAACAAGGTTCGGGTGATCGGGTGCCAACTAGGATCTTGGATTACCGGACTGATGGAAACCAACCGGGATCAAAAATGCAGGTGCTGGTGCAATGGCAAAATACTGAAGCTACTGATGCGACCTGGGAGGATTTGGAGGAGCTGCAACTAATCTACCCGCAGGTATTGGCTTGGGGGCAAGCCAATTTTCAAGAGGAGGCGATTGTCAGCGATCCTGTGCTGCATCCCTTGCCGAACAAGCTACAGGAGAAGGGTGGAAGTGGGAAGCGAGCGGTGCGGGCAAGACGAGCCAATGTGCGCTACAGTGGGCCGGAATGGGCCGTGTAAGGTGGGCTGCGTCGTGTGAATTGTGTGTTGCGTCGTGTGAGCTGTGTGTTGTATATATTGGTGCTATAGTACCTCCGAACTTTTCGGCGAAGAACAAGGGCGACGGCTGGTTGGGAGGCACACCAGAATAATCATGCGTCAAAATTACCACAGAATTCGAGTGTTAGCAATTGTATTGTACTGTGACATCTCATCACAAAAATTGGGTCGTCAAAGCCCCTAATCTCTCTGTCTCATGGCACAGGGAACTTTTGTAGATGGTACTGCATTTGATGCAAAGGTTCTGTCTGCTGAATCTGAACAGTGAATCGGGGAATTCTTGATTGATATCGAGAGCATTACTGAAGCTAAGCATGCAAACCTTGTCAGGTTGCTGGGCTGCTGTTTTCAAAGGCAAAATAGGATCCTGATTTACGAGTACGTCGAGAACAATAGTCTTGAACACGCATTGCAGAGTAAGTCGAAAATTAAATCTTGAATTGCTCTCCTATCTGTTGGAACACACACCGCTAATTAACAAATGCGTATTTAGCTTTAGGTTCAGCTGCTGGAGTGGCAAATCTCAGCTGGAGCACTAGATTGGACATCTGTATGGGCATCGCCAAGGGACTGACCTATCTTCACGAAGAGCACAAGCCGAACATTGTCCACAGAGACATCAAAGCTGGCAACATCCTTCTTGATAGAAACTACAGTCCAAAAATCGGAGACTTCGGATTAGCCAAGCTGTTCCCGGACAATGTCACTCATATTAGCACACGTGTGGTCGGAACAACGTACATAGTTCTTTCAGCAGCCAGCAATTTCATCAGTAGTTCAGTTATAAGTTGTTGCAAGACTGTAACATCATCAATTCATCGTCAGAAGCTATTCTCTGCAGTGGTTATTTGGCACCTGAATATGTGGTGCACGGACAGCTGACGAAGAAGGCTGATGTCTACAGCTTCGGAGTGCTCATTCTTGAGATCATCAGTGGAAGGAGGATCTCGTAGACCATTCGATCAGACATGTTCCTCGTGCAGCAGGTCAGGACATGGACCCTGATATCGCTTATCTGGTTCTATGCATGTCAAATATATTTATGAACACAACATCAATCTAGCTATCATGTTGTTGTTGTTGCAGGCATGGGTGCTGTACCAACAGGCAGTGGCGAAGCTAGCGCTCGGGTCACCCCGAGTGCACACTATGAGTCTACTGTGTCTACAAGTACCAATCTTTATGCATATTTACAAAATAAAAACTTACAAAATATGTCAATCACTTCTGCAATGATCTTGAACTGAAGCAAAATGCACCATCCTCGGCCACCTATCATGGGTCAATGATACAAATAAAAATGACTACCTTTTGAACATGTAATTGAATAAGTAAAATCAATGAAAATAGATGCATCACCTTCTAATATTTCCGTTTAGCCATGGCCTTGAAATGACGAACGACAATATCATTCGTAACTTTCTCCATCTCTTGTTTCACAACATAGCAAACAAGATCAGCTATGTAAAGGGAAAGGATGTGATGAAGTTCCCTTAATTCATTGGAATCAAAATCGTCGGGATAAAATTTAGCTAGCCTTATCAACCTCTCAACATTAAAATCATGGAAATTATCTCTTGAATTTAGAGAAGCTGAACAAACAAGCAATTCAACAATTCAGATGTAGTCTCATTGAACCGACTATCAAGCTCTTGAAGTAGCCAATCGATGACATCATTGAAGCACTCCACCTGAAAATGATGTTTGTTGGTGATTCTAGTTTTCTTTCTTACGTTCTTTGGGTCAACATATGCCTCATCCATTTCAAGATTGACAATGTCATACTTATCACAAAATGCATAAACTTCAGCTATAAGCTTATCCCAATCCTCTCTTCTAAGTTCATCCAAACGATTTCTAGTTGCTCGCACACAATTAATAGCATTTACAATGTCTTGATCTTTCCGTTGCAATGCTGTTGAGAGGGTGTTTGTGATTGCTAATACAGTCAGCATGAGATGCAAATAGAAGACAAAAGCAAAAGACTGAAAATACACTAGCAGCCCATAAGCTTGTTCTCTATGTGTACCATCTTTATCTTCCTTTTCTACAATGGTTAGCACCTTCACAATTGTTGGGAACGAATTAACCAAACTTTGAAGAGACTTATAATGAGAACTCCATCGAGTATCTCCCGGTCTTTTGAGACTTTGCTCTTGATTCAAACCTGTCCCGGTTTGAAGTAGTCCACAACCTAAGGCTTTACTCACTTCTTCTAAATTGATATCTCGAATCATGTCCCTTCTTTTTGCTGAACCACCCACCACACATTCAACAAGGTAGAAATCCAAGTGAAAAATTGACTAATCTCTCGATTCTTTCTAACAACAGCTACAACCACTAGTTGAAGTTGATGGGCAAAACAATGAACATAATATGATGTGCTATTATCTAGAAGCATATTAATGAGAAACGGAGAAGAAACAAGGGTACAAGTAGTACCAAGCTAGCAGCAGGAGAGTCGCGTACGATCGATTGATTCTGGTAAGCCTCAAGCACTGCCGCTGATTTCCAGGAGCAGCGAGGCTGCGAAGCGAGCGATGATGGTGGAGTGCAGCTGTGGAGATGAGGTGAGTGATCGATTGAGGAATTGCTTCTAGCAGTAGGCAAAGCGTTACTTGGGCCATGGACCGTGGTGGGCTTCCAGAAGAAGGCTGGTGCAACCGGTTTGGGCTAGCCTTGTGCACCCACGGTGAAAATTTACTAATCATGCTTTGATTAGTGGAAGCACCCTGGTGCCTGTGCACCAGGTAGCCACAACGTGGCTTCGCCTGTGTCCAGGAGCAGCGAGGCTGTGAAGCGAGTGATGATGGCGGCGTGCGGCTGTGGAGACGAGGCGAGCGATCGATTGAGGAATTGCTTCCAGCAGAATGCAAAGCGTTACTTGGGCCATGGACTGTGGTGGGCTTCCAGCAGAAGGCTGGTGCACTGGTTTGGGCTAGCCTTGTGTGTTAGGATAAGATCTTGGAGGAGAGGGGGCCGAGTCCCTCTCCTCCATGCGCTCAACTCGGACTCCCTAACAGAACCCTCCTGGTCTCACGCGCGCCCTGATCGGGGGCGCCCCAACCAACTCATGGTTGAGGCGCTCCTGCCGCTAGCGCAATATATAAGGGGGAGGGCTCAGGATGCAAAGGTTGATCTTTGCACACCCAACACCTCCCCTACATCCCTAGACCCGATCTGTTTCTTGCGCTAAGCGGCAGGAAGCCTCCCTCGCCGCACCTACGCCATGGCTTCGTCGTCATCGCCTCCGGCCGCCACCGGCGAAGGTACACACCCCACCGCCATGTTCATTAGTTTTTAGTTGAAACCTGCTAGACCTAGCCTAGTGATCTAATCTAGTTCTATCAATGGTATCAGAGCCTATCTAGAATTAGGCTAGCTAGGGTTTAGGCGTTGGACCCTTTTGATCCGACGCCATTGTTGCGTTTTTAAGTACTGTGAATCCTCTGTGTGTACCCGCATAAGAACCCTAAGAACCCCGCATCACTCTCTGTTAGACCCTAAAGAAAACCCTAAGAGAAGCCCCTAAGTACCCCCTATAAGTTTCGGCTAACCTAAGAAAACGCCCCGATTGTCTTCGGTTTCACCATGAAACCCTAGACAAAACCCCAAGAACCCCTAAGAAAACCCCGGGTAAGAGAGGAGTAAGAACAAACAAAAAAAACAGAAGTTAGAGTTAGGGTTTCGAAACCCTAACCCTAGTTTTTTGGGGGGCGGGGACTCACCGTGGGTCGTCGCGCCGCCGCTCGCTGTGGATGCAACCGCGCCGCCGCTCGCCGGTGGCCGGGACCGCGCCGCCACTCGCCGGGGGCGGCGAACCCTCTCGGGTTGCTAAGACCGACCGCCGCGGGCTAGCTCAACGGAGCCCGGCTCACCCTCAGGTGAGCGGGGTGCTCCGGCGATCTAGCCGGTGGCCGCCGCCGCCGCTGCGCGCCGCTCCGCCGTGCCGCGCCGCTCGCCGCTCGCGCTCGAGCCGCATCGAGCTCGGGCCGTGGGGGGAATGAGATTTAGGGTTAGGTTTTTTCCGCGTCGGGGCTTTTATACATCCGACAGTGGCGGCTGGCCATCGGATCAAATCCGATGGCCAGGATTAAGAGGCCTCGATCGGGCCCAGGCGGGAAAGGGAATTCCTGGCCCAAGTTGCGCGCGCGCGCGTGGAATTCCTCGCATGGGCCCAGGACTCAGGCGGCCTGCTGCCACGCGCTGTTTGGGCCAAGTTTCCGCACTATTTGGGCCGGGCCGATTCACTGTGTGGGCTAAAATTCGTTTTTTCTTTTTCGAGAATTAAGTAATTATTTTATGTTTTAATTATTCTTTGGAAAATAAGAAAATTGCCCAAAAATCAGATAAAATTAAGTTTGATGCAGGAATAATTTTGTAAATTTCATCACATTCAGTAATATTATTCTGAATTTTATGAGAATTTTTAGAGCATTCCTTTGATGTTTTCTGATTGTTATAAGACCAACGTCTTATTTAAAATTAGAAAATAAAATTTTCTTTAAGTCATTAAAAAATTCAGAATAATTTTTTTACTGTTTTATTTATGCTGATTAAACATGTGTTGTATTTTTTAAGTCTTCCGCTGTGCTACCACTGTTTAATCACATATTAAGTTCATCCACTTTATTAAGTTTATGTTTTGTCGATTCAATTTGAACCAACGGGATAATTTAATTGACAGAATGAAATATTTATTTTAGTTATTTTGCATAGTAATTTTATCTCCTGACCAACGTTGGTGATAAAATCACTGTGTTTTGAGAAGAATTGATTCTATTTCTGCCCAACGGTGATGTAGAATTAATTCTTATTTATTGAGTTTTTTCACATGCTGATTTGACCAACGTTAAATTAGCATGTCTCATTATGCCTGTAATTAACCCCTTTTGACTATCAATTTTTATCAGGCAACTTACTTGCTCAAATGAACAATATTGAGAAACTCAGATGGGACAACTATGGATCTTGGCGAGAGGGTCTGTTGATCGCTCTCGCCATCTTAGATGTGGATCTTTCCTTGCAGGAAGGATGCCCAGTTGAGCCCACTGAGCCAGTGATGCTTACTGGCGAAACAGCTGACGCATTTGCCGCGCGTCAGAAGGATTTTGCCCCTATAAGAATGAAGTACGACATTGCGTACAATAAGTGGAAGCACTCAAATAGAAAATGTTTGATGATCATTAAGAACTCCATTTTGGAGCCAATCAGGAGTTCAATTCCTGTCTGTGAGACAGCCACTCAGTACCTAAAGAGGGTTGATGCTCAGTTTGCTGGTTCCTCAAAGGCTGCTTGTGCCTCCACAATTAAGAGAATTATCACGGAGAAATACCGTGGTGGAGGCGTTAGAGACCACATCCTAAGAATGAGTATCTGGGCTGCTAAGCTAAAGACAATGGAGTGCGCAATGACAGATAATTTTATAGTTCATGTCATCATGAGCTCACTAAGCAAGGACTTTGAGCATTTCGTTATCAATTATAATTCTCTACCAAAAGTATGGACCTTTGAAAAATTAGTGTCCAACTGCGTTCAGGAGGAAGAACGCATTAAGGAGGCTCGAGGTGGTGATTCAGTTCACCAGATTCAAGATAAGGGGAAAAAGACTTTTACCCCTAAGAAAAATACTAAGACCTTTAAGAGGAAGGGAAAGGCGCCTAAGGACAATGATGTCCCTCAAGGCGTCTGCAGGCATTGTAAGAAGGAGGGACACCACATGAAGGACTGTGTGGATTTCCTCAAGTGGATGCACAAACACGGTAACGATGAAATTACTTGTATAGACGAATCCTTGTATTTAGATTATTCTACCAATACCTGGTGGATTGACTCAGGTGCAACTGTTCATGTTGCCAACTCTTTACAGGGATTCGCTACGACGAGAATTTTGGAAAGAAACGAAAGAACAATTAGAGTGGCGAATGGCATCGAAGCAGAAGTTGAAGCCATTGGAAATCTCCCTTTAGAATTTAAGACTGGCTTTGTAATTCTTTTGCGCGATGTACTCTATGTTCCTTCGATGCGAAGAAACTTGATTTATGTTTCTTGTTTAGTTAATAATGGGTACGATTGTCATTTTGGCGATAGACAATGTTCTATTATTTATGATAATAAAGTTGTGGGTCTTGCCTTCGAGCATGACAAACTTTATCTTTTGTCCTTAAGTGATTCAGTAAATACTATTAGTGAGACAGTATCGTCTAGTAAAACAAATAAGCGTAAGAGAATTAGCGACGTATCTTCGAAATTATGGCATTGTCGCCTAGGCCATATTTTGAGGGGGAGGATTGAACGTCTGGTTAAGCAATCAATTCTTCCGCCTTTAGAATTCGCAGACTTAGATCAATGCATAGATTGCATTAAAGGCAAATACGTCAAACAAATTAAGAAAGACGCAAAGCGAAGCACGGGAGTTTTAGAAATTATTCATACGGACATTTGTGGTCCTTTTCCTGTGACGTTTGTAGATGGTTATGATTCATTCATAACATTTACAGATGATTATTCGCGCTATGGTTATATTTATCCAATTAAAGAACGATCAGAAGCCTTGGATAAATTTAAGATATTTAAGGCTGAAGTAGAAAATCAGCATGATCTAAAGATTAAGATAGTGAGATCTGACCGTGGAGGGGAGTACTACGGTCGTCATACCACGTATGGCCAAGTTCCTGGACCTTTTGCAAGGTTTCTACAGGAAAATGGTATAGTCGCCCAATATTCTACACCGGGCGAACCATAGCAAAATGGAGTGGCAGAAAGGCGCAATCGCACCTTAATGGACATGGTAAGAAGCATGCTAAGTTATTCCACTCTAACGGTTGGTTTATGGATGGAGGCATTAAAAACCGCCATTCATATTCTTAATTGGGTTTCGAGTAAGTCGATGCCCAAGATACCGTATGAATTATGGACTGGACGAGAACCCTCTCTAAATTATTTTAGAGTATGGGGATGTCCAGCTAAAGCTAAAGTTTTTAACCCAAATATTGGTAAGTTAGATCCTAAGACAGTGAGTTGTCATTTTATTGGCTACCCAGATAAGTCTAAGGGTTTCTGTTTCTATTGTCCTGGTAGACATACCAAGTTTGTAGAAACGAGACACTCGGTCTTTTTAGAAGACGCTATGATCAGGGGGAGCACGGTATTGAGAGAAATTAGCCTTGAAGAGAAGCGGGTCTGTGCACCCACTCCTATGATTCAAGAGCCAATTCTTCATATACCTGTGATAGCACCTATCTGTCCAGTACCTGAAGTTGGACCTTCATTAGAGACACCTATTGTTCATGAGGTACCTGTTATTCAGGAGCCTATAGTTCCAGATGCTGCTAATGAAGAACAAGAAGAACAACCCCCTGTTTTAGAAAATAATGTGCCAGTTGAGGAGGACATCATGGAAAATGATGTACCAATTCAAGAAGATATTAGAGTTGATGATGTCCCAGTTCAAGAGAACGTTAGGAGATCACATAGAGTAAGAAGATCAGTTATTCCTGATGACTATGAGGTTTATATGAGTGAAGAAATTCAAATGGAGGGCGATCCCACCTCTTTTGAAGAAGCTATGAGAGGCCCTCACTCTTCTAAGTGGCTTGAGGCCATGGAGGATGAGATGAGGTCTATGAGTACCAACAATGTCTGGAAATTAGAAGAAATTTCTAAAGGAGCCAAAACAGTAGGTTGCAAATGGGTCTACAAGGTCAAACGTGACTCCCAAGGGAATATTGAAAGATTTAAAGCCAGACTTGTTGCTAAAGGCTTCACTCAAAGAGAAGGAATAGATTATAATGAGACATTTTCTCCTGTCTCATCTAAGGATTCATTTAGAATTATTATGGCTTTAGTGGCACATTATGATTTAGAGCTACATCAGATGGATGTAAAGACGGCATTTCTCAACGGGGATCTAAATGAGAATGTCTATATGGCACAACCCAAGGGTTTTGTCATAGAAGGGAAAGAAAATTTGGGATGCCATTTAACCAAGTCCATTTATGGTCTTAAACAGGCCTCTAGGCAGTGGTATCTCAAATTTGATGAGACAATTAGAAAATTTGGGTTTAAGGAGAATGAAGAGGACAATTGCATTTATGCTAAGTTCAAGAATGGGAAATTTATTTTCTTAGTCTTGTATGTGGATGACATCCTACTAGCAAGTAGCGATGTTAATCTACTATTAGAAACTAAGAAGTTTTTGTCCTCTCATTTTGACATGAAGGATCTTGGAGAAGCTTCATATGTATTAGGAATCGAGATTCTTCGAGATAGAACTAAGGGGGTATTAGGATTATCACAGAAGGCATACTTAGAGAAAATACTAAGAAAATATAGTATGCATTACTGTAAGCCTTCGCCTGCTCCGATAGTCAAAGGTGATAAGTTTGGGAACTTTCAGTGTCCCAGGAACCAATATGAGATCGATCAAATGAAGTCGGTTCCATATGCTTCTGCTGTCGGAAGCCTAATGTATGCTCAAGTATGTACTCACCTTGACTTAGCTTTTGCCACCGGGATGCTTGGCAGATATCAGAAAAATCCAGGTATAGATCACTGGAAAGGAGTTAAGAAAGCCTTGCGATATGTGCAAGACACAAAAGGCCTCATGCTCACATATGAGAGAACAAATAACCTTGAAATAGTAGGTTATTCAGACTCAGATTTTGCGGGATGTGTGGATACTGAGAAGTCCACATCAGGTTATATATTCACACTCGCAAAAGGAGCTGTGTCGTGGAAAAGCTCCAAACAAACTTTGACGACATCTTCCACGATGTATGCCGAGTTTGTAGCATGTTATGAGGCCACCGGACAGGCACTATGGTTTAAAAAGTTTATTCCCGGTTTAAGAGTGGTCGACAGCATTGAAAAGTCACTTAAGTTATACTGCGACAATGAGCCAGCAGTATTATACTCCCATAACAACAAGAAGAGTGGTGCTGCCAAACACATCAATATTAAGTATTATGTTGTTAAGGAGAAAATCCAAGATCACACTATAAGTCTAGAGCATATAAGTACCAAGCGCATGCTTGCAGATCCGCTCACAAAAGGCTTACCACCCAACGTGTTCAGAGAACACTTAACCGGTATGGGTTTAAAGGAAAGCCTATGATCATTGGATTTATAAGGGCCCAAAATAAGTTTAGAAACTATTTCAGAGTAGTGAAATGTGTTGTAGTTGTTGAGTCACATAGTACGTAACTGACTATCGTGATGCATCATGCTCTATGCATTGATCTACAATGAGATAGATGTAATGTTAAGTTAAGTTAAGAACTAAGTCGAGATCTAGGGGGAGAATGTTAGGATAAGATCTCGGAGGAGAGGGGGCCGAGTCCCTCTCCTCCATGCGCTCAGCTCGGACTCCCTAACAGAACCCTCCTGGTCTCACGCGCGCCCTGATCGGGGGCACCCCAACCAACTCATGGTTGAGGGGCCCCTGCCGCTAGCGCAATATATAAGGGGGAGGGCTCAGGATGCAAAGGTTGATCTTTGCACGCCCAACACCTCCCCTACATCCCTAGACCCGATCTGTTTCTTGCGCTAAGCGGCGGGAAGCCTCCCTCGCCGCACTTACGCCATGGCTTCGTCGTCATCGCCTCCAGCCGCCACCGGCGAAGGTACACACCCCTTACCCTCTCTGTTTTATGCCTAAGACCCTATGCCATGTTCATTAGTTTTTAGTTGAACCCTGCTAGACCTAGCCTAGTGATCTAATCTAGTTCTATCATTGTGCACCCACGGTGAAAATTTACTAATCATGCTTTGATTAGTGGAAGCACCCTCATGTGTGCACCAGGTTGCCACAACGTGGCTTCACCTGTGCCAACAGGACAGCCTACTGGACATGATGGATCGGAGAATGGAGGGCGGCTACCCGAAGGAGGAAGGGCTCAGGTTCATCAAGGCGGCGCTGGCGTGCACGCAGGCGGAGCCCTACAGCCGGCCGACGATGCGGCAGGTGGTGAGGATGCTGTCGCGGTCAGTGCACCTCGTCGATCACGGCGGCCACGCGGCGGAGGACCCCATCAGTCGACGTCCAGACGTGATGGACTTATTGGCGGCCTCGTCGAAGGCAGCAACGATGGCTACTGGTACGGCGGATTCTGCCTCGGTCACGTACAACGAGCTTGTTCCGAGGTAGAGTAGGCGCCTGATCTGTAGGCTGCCGTGAGATTCGTGCTTGAATGTACGGCTGACTTTGCCTTCGCCCTAAGCAAAAAAGATGTGTGAATTTTTTTAATATTCGACTATTTTATCACATAGAAAATAGATTCAATTATTTGTAAATTGTGTTTGAACGAGAAATGATCAAATCTTCTATAGTATCTAATAAATAATTATAACAAGAGAAATTTTATTATCTTTGAGAGAGGAGAGGTGCCAAATCTGAGTCATCCATTATATCCATCCAAGAGTAGATATTAATGCAGTACCTCTTGTGCCTGGTGGGGATAAAATAGTACCTCCTAAACTGAAAGAGTATTTTTGTATTTTTGCGCGTTAAGATTAATGGGCAAGGACTAAGCGGTCGGGCCGGTGGGCGACAAGTCGCAGGCATGGGCGTGAGTGGCACAGACTATGGAGCGGAAGCGGCGAGGGCAGCGGCGCGCCCATGTGCAGCACAAGTGGTGGGGCGGAGCGGCATGGGCGACGGTGGCGCGGACAGCAGCGGCGATAACGGGATTCACGAGGAGGCGAGGGGGAGATGGGATCATGAATCACGAGAAGACATCAGGACTACGGTGCGACCGACATGTCCGATGGGGCAGGGTGAGTATAGGACCGAAAGTAGCGACCAGAGGGGGGTGAATGGGCGCCTAAAAATTTCTTGCTAAACTGTCATCTAATCCCAACACCCAACGCACTCCGACAAATAAAATAATAGTACCAAAGCAAATTACAGGAACTAAATTTGTCTAGCCTAAAAATGACCGGTGTCTTAATTGAAAAGATATTAAAGATAAACTAAAATAGAATTATTACAGTAAATAAAAATACCTAGATAAAACTCGAGATATTAATATTTCAATCTATAAGTAAAGTACTAATTAAATGAATAAAATATGGATCATTAAAAATTAATTCAGAATTAAACCGAAAATATTGCACGTAAAAAATAGAATAAAAATATTACTGCGACTAATAAATTTTTCCTTTTATATGAACAGATTAAAAATACATAAATAAATAATACGAGATAAGTAACAAAAATTTAACAGATTAAAAATTAATAAAAAAATAACTAATAGATCTGTATTTTAATTAAAGATAGATAATAATTTCTTATTACTTGATTCAACTAAAAAATAGCAGATTAAAAAACTAAACTGTATTCTCGCGTTGACGTCGCCGCTTCTTCTCCACGCAAACAATCTGACACGCCGTACACCAGGGATGAACCCGAGGCCAAGCTACTTGCTGTGGCTCTGCCTCACGTAGAAGCTAGGCACAATTTTCTACCTATAGCGCGCACAGTGCTGTGGGTAGGGATGAAAACGAAGCGGAAATGGACGGAAATGAGTGCTATCATATCCGTTTCCGTATTTTTTTTACGGGAAACGAAAACGAATACGGATATACCGGAAACGGATACGAAACGGATATCATCGGAAACGAATACGGACCGAATAAGGAGCGGATACGAATACGGAACGAAATATCTATCGGAATTATAAAAACCGCTTAATATATAAAAAAAGTACGATAAACAAATAAATAGATTCAATTTACACACATATTAATAAATGATAAATACATATAATAAAGTAAAAACAAGTTTTATTTTATTTGTAATGAATATATATTATTTATTTTTAGAAAATAATTATATATTAATTTAAATTAAAGTGTTTAATATTTTATGAATAGAATATAGTTTAAATTTTATATAACGTAAAAAAGTAAAAGCTAATATTCTATATAATGCAGTAAAAACTGTGAAAACGGAAACTTTCCGTTTTTGTTATGCGGAATATTCCGTTTCCGTATCCGTTTCTGTCGGAAACCGCTGTTCCGTTTCTGTTTCCGCTTCCGCTTAAAAAATTCCGTTTCCGTTTCCGCTCCGCAATTTTTCGTATCCGTTTCCGCATAACCCTCTTCGTTTCCGTTTTTTCTCGGAACGGACGGAAACTTTCCGCTCCGTTTTCATCCCTAGCTGTGGGTCCCGCGGCTGGAAGGTTATTTGCTGCTGTAAATTTCTTTGGATGGAGAACCACGCCAGGACTGCTCTCCTGCCAGGACTGCGCATCTAGCTGCTACGAAAGGAAAAAAACAGCGTGCTGCCTTGGAAATAAATTTCGCCGTGGGGCCCGATGAGAAAAAAAATTGCTGCTTGCCTTGGGAAGTATTGCTACAGTGTACGGAGAAAGCCAAGCACGCCGCCGCCGGCATGGTTTTCTCAAGAGAAAACACAAAAAAAGCCAGTTTGGCTCTCTAGAGAAAAAATAGCAGCACGATTGAAATAAAAAGAAACCGGAAACTTCGCTGGGAGTTCTTGTGTGAGGAGAACGTGGCTAACGGCTAGCCGGGCCGAACGAGGCTACGTAACCCACGTTAGGCTAATGTACCACGAAGAAAATTCACTCCGAGTACGAAACGAGAAGGATTGAAGCTGATGATCGAGTAAGGAATGCGAGATGGAGTGAAGATGACAGACAACAGAGAGAATACAACAGGCAAAAACAACTTAGGAAAAGAGAGCAACGAAGATGTGCTAGGTAAGAGAGAAAACAGAGAAATCGGTAGGATGACAGTTGTACTATCAAACTGTGTTGAACTATTTGTATGGAGCTATGTTGTTTTGTTGAAACGTTCGAGGAAAAACATCTACTAGCAATTTTATGATCAAACTCATAGGGCTCAAAGTGAAAATTACATATTAATTAAAACAGTACAACACAAACAACAGATAAAGGAGTACACAACATAACACAGTACAATACAAATTTAAAAAATACAAACTACATTATGTGCCTACTGAATGCACCGAGGGTACTTTCTCTTCCTTATGGCCTCCGGTCCTGCTTCATGCACACGACGAGCCCTATCATACTTCCTCTTTCTATTAGCCTCGTGGTCCTCTTTTTCCTTGCGCTCCGCCTCCTCCCTCCTCTTAAATTCTTCCTCCTGTTGGTATCTCATCTCACTAAGCTCCCTATTGAACACATAGTGCCTCATAAGAGAGGCTAAGTCTTCTGGATCCACCTCTTTATCGATCCATTCGACAAAATAACGTAGCGGAGGTGATGATGGTGGAGGAGTTACCTACACGCATAAATATTAATAGACATTGTAATTGATTGATTCGAGACAAATGTAAAAAAGAACAGAAAAAATATTAATACCGATTTGTTTGCACGTGATCCACGCTTTGACCTTGGCTTTGGATTTTCTGGAGTTTAAGAGTAGTTCGCACACTTCCAATACCTCATCTCATAGGTGAGGTTATCCTGGCTTCTCATGAATTTACATATGTCTTCACAGAAATACATGGAGGTTCAACACCTTCCGGCGGACGGTGACGAGGATCGTAACCGTGAGTCGCTATATCTTTTTTACCATCTACGAATGTATGCCAACATAAATTTAATCTATTCATAATAGGTTTATATTTTCTCTAAAATATACATAATTAACCTTACATTATTCTAATAGGTTATTTAAATCTTGAATTGATTAAACTACCTAATTACTGTAATAAATAAAGAAAAAAAAGAGGAATGACGGAATTACCTTGGAGTAGTAGGAACTTGGGGGCTCGGGATGTGCTACACAAGTGCACCGAGTGTGCTTAGAAGGAGCGTTCAGACCCCAATTTATAGAGCCATGTTCGGCACTAAATCGGTCGAACCAGACATGGGTGACATGGCCACATTCGACCCGACTAGCCGTTGTGGCGCTGACGTGGCTAGTCGTTTGCCATATTCAGCACTGCAACGGTCGAACTAGGCTTACGTGGCCACGTTCAGCCGATGCAGTGCTGAACGTGGACTGACCTAGCCACGTTTGGCCGATGTACCACCAACGGTAGTCTAGATTTGCAAATTTTCAAAATTGAGTACTATATTTGATTTTTAAAAAAATATATATATACTTTTAAAAAATTTGTTGGAGAAGAGCAAAGGCGGGGTTTGCGTTGCATTGTCATCGTAATCACCAATTATAACAGGAATTGTTCTGACGATAGGAGATATTGGGTTCAACTGCCGACCACAAAATCTAGGTAACAATGAACTTTCATGTTTCTTCAATTCCCAAGTTATTAAACCTGTTGAAATTAATTGCCCACTTTATTTTCTTCTGGTCTCACCTTTGATCTTGGTATCCATCTTCTAGCAGTTTTTGTGATTTTTTGGGGTGTATTTGAATGGATATGCTGATGACACCATAAACCAAAATTAAGTGAAAACATGTATTTTGTCATAATTTTAATAGGAAGATAAAATGAGGATGATAATTTTTTAGTCAGAATTTTAATTGGAAGATAAAAGTGAGGTTTATGGTGGACCGATGATTATTGTTGTAAAACAACGACTACTATTAATGGATACACAGTTAGGGGCGTGAAGAAATGTAGGTTAGTATTTGATGATGTGAAAAAATGACTTCAGAAAAGGCGGCTTGTGTTGATTTGAACGTTCAATTCCAATATTCTTATCGAATCGACTACTATGAAATATGCATATCATAAAAAAGGAAACTTTGATATCTTCTAACACCAAATATATCATGAAGAAAATTGATATCTTCAGCTAGCTCCAATATAACATCATAAGTGTGCATGCATGGTACATTGGTACTAAGGGCATGTACAATGATAGTTTTGGAGTTGTCTTTAAGCTGGACATTTTGCAAAAAATCTCTCATTTCACAGCAATAAATGATGAGAGGGATGCAAGTCATCTCTTGATGAAGAGACAACAAGAGCTCATGCTCCCATGCATATTTAATGATCTATGAGTCATGGTTACATACAAACATTAAATATTTTCTAGATAATTAAACAGACAGCTACTGTTTATGGGTTGTACTTGTTGACTATTTAGTTGTCTGTGTTGTAAATTTCTAAAATCTATAGACAATAACTGTCTATACCATTGTACATGCCCTAAGTAGTGTGCCATATACTTCGTGAAGCAGGTTCCACTTGATTTCATATCTCCAGCAAATCTGGTTGTTCGAGGTGGTCGGAGAAATCGAATTATGCTTCCTCATCGGAACCTACATTTTGTACTTCCGACTTCATCTTAGGAAGGCTTCCAAACGTTTTGGTTTCCGTGTTTGTAGCTCAGAGCAGATCCATGGCTGGGACAAGAAGCTTGTGCGCTTCTAGCTTTCTACCTCAATGGCCAGCACGCCTTGTCCCAGTGCTACTTAGGCTATTCATAGTGGTTGGTTTCATAATATTATTTTCTAGAAGTCTACGTCAGCTTTGCAACTGAATGAAATATCCTCTCTCAGTGGAAAGTTTCATTTCACTATTTCCTAGGCTAACCAGTATAATTAAATGTAACTAGCTCTCATGAAATACCCTCTCTCTGAAACGATTTCACTCTCAGTGGGTGTTTCATTTCATTTCATCCATCTTGGAAACGGATTAGCACCATGTCATGGTGATGACACTACTTCCTTCTCTTCTCTCATTAATTGAATGTCATGTCAGCAAAAAATTTAATGTGGTATAGTAATTAATACCATAAAACATCCCACAAAACCCCCCATTGTGAATAGCTTTTGATGAGCCTGGAAGTTGGATTTTGTACCATGTGGGTGATTTCGTTGCATCGACGCCTGAGCAACCAATCAAGCTCTGGGCTAGATCGACTGGATCCATACAAAAGCTGGTCTCTGCATCGACTCAGTGCTAATATATCCAAAAGGCTTTCGGCAAGAGAAGTTTTTCAGTGCTCACAAGTGAGCCTGTACACATGATCGAGTTGTTCTACGTTTCAAATGTAGATAGCATATATAGGTCAAATAGCCTACCATTTTAAACTAGACTTATTGTTTGTGATGAAAAATGCAGTGAGTTTTTTTTGTTTGGCAGCATGAGTGAGCTTTGTTTTGTTCTTTCTCATGGTGGGCAACGGTGCCGAGGAACTGCCTTGAGCCCAGCTACCTTTATGGCTCCAAAGTACAAAGTGGCAATGATGCAAGAATATAGAAATAGTTTTCATTTTTTTGAGTATTTGACATGTAGTTTCTGTTGCAATTATTGAAACGGGTCTAACTATACTTTGTAAGTGGATCCTCCATTTCTGCTCTTAACTTGTGACGATGTTGTTACTTGTTACTCAACGGTGTCATGGAATGTGATCAAATCAGGTAACTGTTCTGTCTATTGGCTCAATTGAGAAACATTACTTTGGAAATATGCATTGATACCAAAGTCTGCAAGTTTACGATAGAATCATGAAATATGTCATTATTTTGTATTAATTATTTTGTTTTGTTAGACATTACTTGCTTTGAAAATGAACGGTTATTTCAATTTTTTTGTTATTATACGGAATGTATTTGTTATATCCGTTTATCCTGCTGAACATAATTATTGGCACACTCAGTCCACCTCATAGTCTCATACATGTATTATCTCTATCAATATTTAGTGTTTTGGTGGTCTAGACATAAAAGTTTTGAAGATTGTTATAAGTTTATAATATAATACTAGAAGATAACTTGATCACAACACATTATGAGGATTCAGGATCAAATTCATTGCAAAACATATTTGCATTTGAATAAATATCATGCTCTAAATAGGTATTTGCCGTTAAGAACAAGCTTTCATTGCAAAACACATGTATTTGACTAGTATAATGAATATGCTACTCGTGGGAGTGGGCATCCTGGGATCATTGTCCATGCCAATGTGGACCGGGCCAAAGAAGGGGCTCCCTTGAGCGCTTTCCTCGCCCGTGGAATGTGAGAGAGGGAGGTTTTAAAATTGGAATATTTGATGATTTGTCACTCCTAAAAATAGGTTTCGATTATTTGTCACTTTGCCCCACTGTCATACGCTTAGATGGTCCCACTTGTTATCCACACAAGTGGCAAATAATCAAAGTATGCAAATTTTTTAGTGGCAAATCCTCAAATTCCCCTTCAAAATTACACTATCAGTTGTGCGAAGGTTGAGTGGGTTAGGAAACGAATAGGTAGGAGATAAACATAGGTTATTAGACATGTCAATTCTTTAGGGATTTATGTTTATAAATACAGGGCCCTCTCATTATTTGTATGCTAATGAATTTGAGTAATAAATAAAGTTTGTTTTTTTCCTACATGATGTTATGTCTCTTGTTCATTGTCTCGAAACTATGAACTACGGATCTGCTGCTCCACTTCTAGTTTTATAGCTCCATTCCGTAAATCATTAGTCAAATAGGTTCAGATCTCAATTTTGTGGAGCATCTCAAGGAGTGCTCTACGGATTCACTTTTTTAAAACAGAACGTGGAGTTGACAGTAAATAACCCAACATTGTCATTACACGCATACCCCTTTGTTTTTCTAATCTACACAATTCGCAGCAATATCATTGGGGCTAGGAGTGATAGGACAATGCCGGTTAGCTAGGCTGACCATCACCGCATAGATGTCGGATGCCTCCACCGGATCTGGGCGCCACCTTCATCGGTGCTGCATTAGGGTAGGTGGTTGCCGCCACAAAGGCTGCAACAGGGGAGTCGATTTGAGGCAGTGTCGTCGAGTCGGGAGCAGGGGCATTAGGGAGATAAGGGACGACAATGTTATATAGAAAGTCAAATTTTAGAACTACTATTTGAGATGCTCTTAGTTGCGAACAGAATCCCATCACTGGCTACGTTGTGCATCATATCACCGCCATACAGTGTCATCGAATCCATATCGTCGTCACTGTGTAGTGCGCCTCATACGACCAGTTTTGGCGCACAGGCAATCACCACCCGCATGCAGCCCTTGGCCCAGAACCACAACAGGTTGTCGTGTCGTAGATGATCGCCATCAAAGCCATCGCAACGCATGCACCGATCATGCCCAACAGCCTACACCAGCCACCATCGCTTTGCATGTGCCGGCCACGTGCTGCTCGCATAGGAGATACCACAGCTGCCTGCAAGCGATCCCGCTAGCTGTCCGTTGCACTGCCACTGCTTGTAAGCGTCGCTGACCCGCACGCTGTCGATTTGCGCCCGCATGCGCCGATGCGGGCCGCTGCCTGAAGCCAAGGGACCGTCGCGTCCTACTGACGTCGGGCCACGTTGAAGCTCGTCGTGCCGCACATGATAGTTGTGCCCAGGAGAAACTTGCACAAACACTTGTTGGAAATAAACACAAGATTACACACCAATAAGATACTAGAGAATTTCTTGCCGATGCACACCATCGAACCACACACTTCACTCTCTATTCTCCACTCCATAATCACAAATTACATGCTTTAAATAGCACACACGCATGCATAAGTTGGGCCACGTTTTGGCTCCACAGCACGGTAAGTCTCCATGACTTAATCACCCACTAATCATGTCTCTAAACATGTAGCCCACGTCTCCTTCACGTAGAACACTAACACACATGCAAACTGATCCACTATCCATGCCACTACTCTAGCTATTTGACTCGGCCACTATTCCAAACCGATGTCCACCTATAGCTTTCAACATGCAAGCACCTACATGCAGGTCATAGACTTTTCTTGATTAAGCTAACTCGTGCACACACTAATACACATCACTAATTGCACTCACACTACAAGAACACTTAAATCAACAATATTGAACCTAACAATAACCCCTTAATCTTGTTTTTATTTGAACACCTTCTCATTGATCATCACAACATCATTGACTTATCATCTGCATCTGCAATGGCAAGCCGCACCACTTCCTTGGTCACCTTTTTCACTTCATCACACTTATCAATGAAGTGACCAAACTCACCACATTTGCATCAATCAATTTTTGATTGATCGAAATTGTCGTGATACTTCTTCTTCTCTTCAGTAACCTTAGCCTCTCACTTGGCCCGCGTTAGTCGAGGTTCGGCATGTGCAACTAGTAGTTGTGGTCCTCCTTCCTTGTCACATTGACGCTCTGCCATGGATGCTTCATGTGCCTTCAAACGTCCAATGGCCTCTATCACGATCATTTTCATCACATCGCTCCATTACTTTATGGTGATGACGATGTGCTGAAATTTGTCACGGACGGTATGCAGAAGCTTCTCCACCATGATACCAAGTGCAAGTATTTTATTAACAATTGTGGTTAGCTTCATAGCATACTCATTGATTATCTCTGCATCCTCCATATATATCCTCTCAAGCTCCCTCTCCAACGTGTATCTCTTTGAGTGCGTCTCAAGCCTCCTTTGTTGTCTCCTTTTCAGCTATAGCTAGCACCATAGCCTTTGGCACTACTTTGACGGTGGCGGAGAGAGCCATTAGGTCCTTCTTGTCGTCGACTGCTTCATCGCCCTCTATGACCGCCCACACACCTTGTGCGCGCATGAAGATTTTCATCTTCACCATCCACACCCCGTAGTTCTTCTCCACTAGCATGGGGTAAAGGATAGTCACTCATAATTCCTTCACTTGTTGCACGATCGACTCATGGCCACCGTCAACTCCATTGTCACCACTATCGCCGCTACGACGGCCTAGCGATGTGTACACGGAACCGTCATGAGACATTGCCACAACACATTCACTCTTGGCTCTGATACCGATTGATAGCTCTATCTAGGAGAAACTCACACAAGCACTTGTTAGAAATAAACACACCAATAAGACACTAGAGAATTTCTTACCATTGCACACCAGCGAACCACACGTACACTTCACTCTCTATTCTCCACTTCGTAATCATACACTAATTACATGCTTTAAATAGCACACACACATGCATAAAACTGAGCCACGTTTTGGCCGCACAACACAGTAAGTTTCCATGACTTAATCACCCACTAATATAATCACGTCTCTAAACATGCAGCCCACTGCCCACATCTCCTTCACATAGAGCGCTAACACATATGTAAATTGATCCACTATCCATATCACTATTCCAGCTATTTGACTCGGCCACTATTCCAAACCGATGTCCAGCACCTACATGCAAGTGGACTTTTCTTGATTAAGATCACTTGTGCACACACTAATACACATCACTAATTGAACTCACACGACAAGAACATTTAAATCAACAAGATTAAACCTAACAACACGCGCGTGCTATGATCGACGTGCCCTGATCATGCTAGAAGCGCCGATGTCACCATGCTGCGGCGCCTGGACCACCGCTGCCTGCGTGGTGCCAGTGTCAGTTCTAGGATTTTGAGAGCCCTCCAGCGAATTTGTGCCAACTGCTCCTCTAGATCATAAACTTTATAATATATGGACTAATTTTATTTGTATAAAAGGGTAGAAAATTCAATAATATATTTTTAATTTAACATGTCTGATAATTATCAATAGCAAGAAATAATGTAGACTAAAAAAATATTACATTTGTATTTGTATAACTAATATGATTACCTTAAATAAGAATAGAACTCCATCATATTACTTAATTCTTATAAAAAGATATTTTTTCGGGCATTTCTTGATGCAAAATCATCAAGAATCACCAGGACAGTATTGAGATCAATAGTGTCCAAGATATCCTTCTCGATGGTGCACATAGCCAAGCCATTTAACTATTCTTGTGACATAGTTGATCTCAGATAGTTTTTTAATAATTTAAATTTTGAGAAACTTCTTTCGACAGAAGCTACAGTCACATGTACAGTTAAGAGAATTCGATAAGCAAATGAAATATTTGGATAGCAATCTACATCCATAACAAACTTGAAAATCTCAAGCGCTGACATCAAAGAATCTGACAAAGTCACTTGCAATACCTTTAATTCTGAAAAAATTATTGATCTCAACATCGAATGAGTTATCATGAGAAAATTTATCCACAAAAATCTTGTAATGCGCCCAAAGATCAACTTCATCCAAGGATTTCAAATTTTCTGAGTTGAACAAGAACTCAAAGACATTATCAAATGTTGTCATCTGATCAAATCTAGTAGTCAATGAAGCAATTGCATTATCAATCATAACTAGGAAATACTTTCTTTTAAAGAAGTCCACAATAAATTTTTATATTTCCTCGTCTTCTTCTTGTTCATCAAAATGTCTCTTTTTCGTTCGTTGACGTTTTGTAGGAAATATTTGCTCTATATCCAATTTAGATGCAATGTTGTTTGTTGTATCCATACTAGAAATGAAACCTTCATCTCTATTCTTCTTAACATATGATATGACACCTTCAATGTGTTTGAGAGTAGCATCTATACTCATAGTTTTAAAATTTTGGGCTGATGACGATCGTGTACCAGTATATACCATATATATATGGGCTTGGGCCCCTTCTAGGCATGAGCCCTCGGTCGTTGCACAATGTGTCAATGTGGCCGGCCCTGCGTGGTGCTTGCTCGCACCGCCGTCAATGCCAAACCGCGTCACTATTAGTGCACGTCGCTCGCACCGCTCGCCTCGTATGGCCATGCAACGCCGTGCGCCGCTTGCCTCGCTCTGCAAGCGCTGCCACTCTTGCGCGCCCGCATGCGTGCCTCAGCGCGCCGCGCGCCCACACTGCACTCGCCCATGCGACCACTTGGATGCGGCTAGTATGACCGTCGCTGCAACACACCACGCGTCAACGCCGGGACCCTGGCTGCTAGCACGTCCCACCGAATGGGCCACAATGGGCCGCACCAGAAGGAGATGCGGAAGAAAAAAAGAGAAAAAGAAAGAAAAAAAATGAACTTTTGCATTTTACTCTTTTTGTATTTTAAGATGAAATACGAATTTTACGTACAGACCAGAATTTCTGAAAAAATCGTGCATAAAATACGAATTTTGGATAGAGGCCATTGGATTTTTGAAAAATCATGTAGAAAATACAAAATTTACACAGAGGCCCTTAGATTTCTGAAAAAATCGTGCAAAAACTATGAATTTTGCATTTCAGCCCTTAGATTCGCTGAAAATTTCGAAAATACCCATTTCTTGCATAAAAGGACCCTCGGAATCCAAATTTTGCATCTATTTTTTCTTTTCAACATTATTTCCTATGCTCATTTATTGTTAACTATTTTACTATATTTAATTGCCTATATACATTTAATTATCAATACATTCTTATCAGTAAATATAGAATTGTAGAGAAAAATATTGAAAATTACGGTAATTTTATTCATGTCTCTATTTAGCATTGTGATGCAATTTTACTAGAAGTAACATGCTGTTGACGCTAAGATTTGGTAGAAGTCCATGCCCAATAAAGATGTCACACGGTCAACAAAAGTCAAGGAGGATCTGGTCAAGAAAACCGGTCCATGCTGTTACAAGATGACCGGACGCAAAAGAGTCGATGGTGATAAATATTAGAAGAAGATGAAGATTATCTCGAATCGGTTAAGATAGAGTTCTTGGATGGAAAGTCTCTGAACTATAAATATGTACCCCTAGTTAGCTTAGAAAACACATCTCTGTCAATCAACTACTCGGCGCATCGCCACCATTGGCTTCCAAAGTTAATCCGGCGGGGTTCAGCACTCGGAGCTAGGCTACATCGTTTTGATCTCCGGCGAAGAGGTGAGTCTCACCACCCTCGACATCCATACAAATTAGGTCAGTATCATCACGGCTACATCAGATTGATCTATTGAGGTGAACGTCGAAATAGTACGATCGTCGGTTGTTCTCGGTGTATTAGCTAGGTCTAAGGCTGCATCAGTTCAGTTTGATCTCTTAGATTGATGTGATCTAGGTGTGATAGTTTGATGCTTTATCGGTTAGGTCTGACATCTCTTCCTATTGTATCTTCTTCATGTTGTATACCGTTCATCTAAATAAAGCATGTCCGATACTTTGACATATTATTAAGATCATTGTGACTAACTATTATCTTGGTTAGGTATGATCTAATTATTGTGGTAATTTTCATGATGTATACATGTTATTTGGCACGTTATATTTATTTCTGTCGGAGTACAAGCCAACAGGTTATCTTCAATTCAATGCCACGTCATATTCGCCATCGTAGAGTGTCCATCGGCCCGTATGCGTAAAACTGCTTATCTCATCGATTGATAGCATGGTCGCCTGATCGGTTCAAACATGCTCATCGTCCATGTGGCCGATCGGCATGATATTTCATGATTTCACCATCTTTGCCACAATCATCGGCTTGCTAGCCGATCGTCTATACTACTGATGTCATATTTTCTATTCCCTTATTAGTTGTAGGGTCAAATTGATTGACACACCTTGAACCCTTTTTCTAAGAACGTAGGAACTACACTGTAGTTAAGTAGATCTTCCATTTCACACGTGTGTCAAAGTGTGACCAAAAAACACACCAACACATGCGCATAATAGATGACTTGCATCACGACTACGGCTCAGCATTCGGTCAATACAGTTAAATCAGTTCGGTTAAACTGGTTAAAAATAATATCAGTTATATCAAAATGGCAATCGAAATTTCTTATATAAAAATAATAACTGATCGAATTCAGTCTCGGTTAAATCGGTTCGGTTAATCGGTTAACCATAAAATGCAAATTATTGCTTCTACTTAGCTCAAGTATACACAATTCACATTTAATTGGTTAATCATTTAATTGCACCTCATAAATCAGTTAATCGGTTAACTGCACCTCACAAATTGGTTAATCAATTAACTGCTCCTACTAAATTGGTTAATTAGTTAACTGCACCGGAGAAGCTAGCTATTCAATTCCGTTAAATCGGTTAATTGGTTAACTGCACCTCAAAACCGAACCGATCATCGAATTGTGCTAGTTTTTTAACCTAACCGATGACCAATTTAACCGACTATTTTAGTTAAATTGGTTCAGTTAATCGGTTTTGGGTAATTTTTCCTAGCCCTAATCTTGACCAAGCAGTTCGATGATCAAAGTGCAGATGGCCACAACCATCGCACCTAGGTATCGGACGTTCGGATCGTGCTTAGAGCCAAGAAGCTCCGCAACACCGTTGACCATGGGCATAATGAACTTGCCTCATGCTTGATGAAAATTATTAAGTATTTCATTTTCTCTAGTATATTTTTCTCCACTTTGAAGGATGAGTATACAACCACGACGAATGAGAGAGTGCTACGAGATACTCTGAGAGAGTGTTTTGAGTGTCTCAAGTACACCATGAAGTTTCTAGTAGATCAAAAATGGATGTGACTGTGACTATTTCTGAATATGTTTGAGAGTTTAACTTCACGTTGCATCGAATATGTATGCTTTTGAATCTCCACTAGAAAGAGATTTCAAATTCGGTAGAATCCACATGCAACTATCATTCATCATAATACACGAAGTATTCTGAATTAGTTGACATGTTGTAGCTCAATGAGGTTTAGGATGAAATCCTAAAGAACTTCATTTTCATAGCCACGATGAAAGAGTAATAGCCTTGAAGCTAATGCCACTTCTTCAAAGTTACGCAAAATTCATCATAGGAAATGGGATAGGGATAAAAGAAAAGTGGTGGTATATGAAATGAACCGCTTAGTGATGAAAATAGCAAGACAATGAAGAAAACATCAAACCATATGATTATAGAATTTGCAAAGGCATCGAAGCACATCATGGAGAAATACTAGAAGTAACAATTTAAGAAAACACCTCACCATGAAGTGAGTAAGGATGTAACACCCCAAATTTTCAAAGGAATAAAAATATTAATTAATTCAATTTCCTTGATTTTATTATTTTGAAAATACTTTTAAATACCCTTCTATACTATTTTGAACTACAACATAGAGTAAATGGCCAAACCAGGGGCTGAAACTTTTTATGTATGATCCTAAGACCAAAATATATTGTTGAGAATTTTTATAAATTTTTACCAAGCTTGGAAGTAGCCCAAAAATTTTAATCCATTTCCTGGAATTATTTTTATTCAGAAATGTTTTGAAACAGTATTGGGCCTCCCTCCTCCCTTCTCTCTCTCCCGGTCGGCCCAGCCCGTCACCCTCGCCCGCCTCTGGCTGACAGCCCGACCCCACCTGTCAGCGCCGATCGCCTCCCCTCGCGCGCGTGCCCGACACCGCGGCCCCACCCGTCAGCCCTCTCCCTCGCGCACTCGCGCCCGCTAGCCAGTGGCCCCCACCTGTCAGTTCTGTCATCAACCTCGCGCCAACCCCCCTAACTCCGCCGGCCGAGGACCTCGCCTCGGATCCGCTCGCCGGCTCCCCCTCCCGTTAAACCGACCCCGACAATAAATTCCCCAAGGCCCGCCGGTCATTTAAGCGCGTTAAGGCACGCGTTTAAGCCTCCGGATCGCATTTACGCGCATGGCCGAGCCCTCGCCAGTGAGTAAACCCCTCCTCGGCTTTCCTTGCATGCGACGCACGTTAAACCTCGCCGGCACGCTTATTTAAGCCCCCTGGCCATCCACACTTGATCCCCCACGCCCACTCGCCGCGAGAACGAACAGAGCACCCGCGATTCGCCTTTTAGCGCACTCTCACTGTTTCGCCTCTGGCCACCGCTCGCCGTCGCCTCGGACCACCTCCATCCATGCCCTAGCCACCATCGTGACCGCAAGGATGACCCCAACCTCGTCCACCCCTCCGCCGACGTCGAACCCCGCCGGAACACCATCGCCGATGAGGAGCCCGAACCACTCCGTCGTCTACTCTCGCCGCCGACCGCACTCCGTTGACCCCTCGCCTCGCCTAAGGTACCGTCGTGACCGCCATAGCATCCTCTTTCCATTTCTAGGCTTAGCTAGGGCCGCCGTCGCTCGCCGTGGCCCTTGGCCCGCTCGCCGTCGTCGGAGAAGATGACCGGCACGGGTTGAGTACCTGTGCCGTGTTGGATTCAATCCCGACCGCACGATCGCGATCGAGCGGCGCTAGTTGCTCCACGTGCGCGATCTAATCCGCACCGTCGGATCTGGTCAAAGCGGTACGTTTTAATCTCGCGCATTCATTTCCATTTAAAACCCGCGTTCGATCTCGTGCGTCCACGTGGTACCCTTTCGTGCATTTTAACCATGGTCGTCCGTCATCACTTAAGCGCCCCGCCTCGCCCTCGCGCGTTGGATCTGGATCCAACGGTCTAGATTGGGCCGGACCACGCGCACAGTCTGCGGGTTCACCGTGGGCCTGGCTCACCGTGGACCCGAGGGGATTTAAATTTAAAATAAATTCCAGAAACTATTTTAAACTTGTAAAATTCATATCTGGCGCATTTTAACTTCAAAAATTGCCATTGCACTTTCAGAAAATTTATATTATTATTCTCTACATGTTCACTCAATAAAAACCATATGTTTACTTTAGATTTTTCATATTTATTTAAATAGGTATTCAAATGCCCCTTAGGATAAAAATGTAAATTCAAATATTTAAACTTCAGTAAAGATTATATTTATTCCTTTCTGTTCACATACTGAAAACCACTACATTGCCCATGAACCTTTCATTTTAAATTAATTAGAATGTTTAAAATGGGGTTACTCACAATTAAAACCCTTTTTCAAAGGGCAACACTTCATTTTAACTTCTTTTAAAATTATTTATAAAATGAATTTCAGAACCTTAACAACTTGATTTTTCTTTAGATTAAACCAACTTAAACCTATGTGCTCATTGTGTGATTTTATATTATTTAGATTGGATGTTGTATTTATTTTATTTTACTTTATTTATATTGGAAAGACTTCGACACCGTCGAGGAGCCGGAATATTTCCCGAAAGTTCCTCCCTCACCCTTCGCTGAACAAGGCAAGTCACCAGACCAATCTTTTGAGCATATTGAACCCATGTTTTATTAAACTATCGCTAAAACACATAGGTTATACATGCATTAGTCAAATGAACCCTTACAATATATTTATTTAGATCCCCCGACCTTGATGTGCAACCCGAGCCATGCTATCTCGCCTAACCCCCTTGTCACCACATGGTTAATGCTATTAGCTAGTGTCCAATGTATTGACACGATTGCTATAGGATAAAAATGAGTCGTAGTAAAATGGTTCTACTATATGATCCCCGTTACTTCTTATCCTTGGAATTCTGTTGGTGATGAGTCATGGTTGTGAGTGTATGCATGGTGGGTTCCGGGTGCAAGCTAGGGCATTGGTCGGTAGCACCTGGGGCACTATAAGGACCGGTCTAAGGGATCCGCTGCAATACACTTTCGTACTAACCACAAGTCTAATGGGTAAGTCCTAACTATGGTATGGAGTGTTCCAAACCGAGGCCACCATTTGGAGATGGGTCAAGCAGCACCTGCGGGTGGCTTGTACCAATGTGGCACATAAGGGGGTGCGACGTTAGCCGGGATGCGGCCCGGCGCACCGGCGAAACCTAGAGCGGGTGGTTATCGCTTGGAGCATTTCATGCCGAGGTTTTGGCACGAGTTCCCGTGGTATGGGTCATCTCGTTTGGGATGACTGCGTGCCTTGTGGGTACAGTAGTACATCTCTGATCAGAGTCTTAAATCTTTTCGAAAAGCCGAGCCCACGGTCAAGGGCGGGTTGCGTGACATCCCACAGTTAGATTACTTTGAATATGTATGTGCATGATGGTTTGACATGTAAGGACTGTTGTGCGAGGAGGTAAAATGTACTACTCGAGTTAGATGATGTTGTTGATGCTCATGTTTACTTTTCCGCATGATTAAATTTGACTACACTAAATGCAATAACTGAAAATGTACTTTTCCGCACTGTTAGCTATTACCCTTCCTTGTTTATTATCCTGCATTATTATTTGCATTTGCTGTGGCTTGTTGAGTACTTTTTGTACTCATACCCGTTGGACCCCACAGAGGATGCCTACTATGAAGACGGTCTGGAGTAGCGACCCAGTCAAACAAAGATCCTGAAGAAGGCGTTCGTCATGCTATTTACTTTTATTACTATTTTTATTTCAACTCTGATGTAATAAATATGGTCTGCGCACCATGAATACTGTTGTATGTACGTTTGTCGCATGATGAACCTCTTGTATTATTGTTTTTCTTATGAAATTCAATAATGTTCCGATTTCGGTAAATCGGGGCGCCACAAGATGGTATCAGAGCCGACTTGACTGTAGGAAGCCAAACAGACCCGCCTAGCCAATAGCTGCAGAAAATTATTTCTCGAAAACCTACTTTATAAACTTTGTTCCTCCACTCACTTTTTCTTCAACTTGCTGTTTTGTAGATGCCTGTCTACCAAGTCCACACCTACTGCCGCCACTTTGAGGGCTTCGTCAGGGAGCTCCGGATGATGCTCACATTCCTCGGGTTCCTCTTCGAGCCCGAATTCCAAGGAGTGTACTTGGAGGAGTTTGTCGGACCCTGCGACGTCTCCCTCACCGTCCATGGCTCCGGAGAGCATCTGCCGTCCTACACCACCGCACTTGGAGGCCCGACGTTCGACATCGCGTGCCGACGAGTCGCCCTCTAGGCCCTTATGGAGCTGAGGATGATCTACGATGATCGTCTTCAGAACTCGTCTTTTCGGCTTGTGCCGAAACGCACTCCCGGCGCCTACCGTAGCATCTACCTCGGAGTTCACTCCGTGCGTGATCCGGTCATGGCCTGGCAGTCACGTCTTCTACAGGATTTGGACGACCTCCATACTGAGGCGGTGCTCGACGCCGATGAGCACCATGAGGCGGTCGAGTTTCTTCGTGAGGAGACGAAGAACTTGATCCAGTAGAACGGCGAGCTGCAGCGCAAGATCATGCAACTGCAGAAGGATATCACGGAGATGGTTCCTCTCCTTCCTAGGAAGAGGAAGCCCATCCGTGAGCCCGTCCCTCGCCCCAAGCGGATCCCACCCCACCCCTCCACCGCCGGACCGTCTACCGCCAGCGCCCCTGCACCACGCCCCGGCCTCGTCTCCGACCCCATCATCGAGAATTTTCTCGAACCCACCATCCCTCAGGAGCCGCGTACCCGTGGTTTCGAGAGCACGGAGACCGCCTCCGGTGGCGAATAGATGTTAGGAGTCGCTATTTTAATAAAAGCATAATTTTGTATGTGGTGCTACCCACGACGAGTGTGTTGTGGGTAGAATAAAAACTTGATTGTAATAAACAATTCTTACCACTTGATTTATATGCATGAGCCTTATGAGCTATTTTCTTTAATTGAATGGTCATCATCTTTTTGCTTTATATCATGGTATATTCAGAAGATGATCGACCACCAGAACACCGGCTCCAACAACGGAGAAGGAGGAAGCCGCGACGCGCCCGAGGGTGTTGTGCCCAACTAGTGTGCAACGGGCCCACGTCAGTCTGGGTCGCCCTCCGCCAACCACCCTACCTTGGCGGAGATGATGGCGAATCAGAACCAGCTGATCACCGCCCTCCTCACTCAGATGCAGCACCAACAAGCTCAGTTGGACCGTCTACAGAATGGGGAAACCGCCCCTCGCTCACCCGCACCCGCTCCCCAACTCTCGGAGTTCCTGCGTGTGCGTCCCCCTATCTTTTCAAGCACCACCAACCCAATGGAGGCCGGAGATTGGCTCCGCACCATTGGAAAGAAGCTTGATCTCCTCCCCTGCACCGACCGAGAGCGAGTGGCCTTCGCCACCCACCAGCTCCAGGGTCCCGCCGCCGAATGGTGGGACAACTACCGTGAGTCCCAGCCTGAGGACCACGTGGTGACCTGAGCAGAGTTCACCATCGCCTTCCGTGCCGCCCACGTCCCCGCCGGTGTCATCGCGGTAAAGCAGCAGGAGTTTCGTGACCTACACCAGGGCAGTCAGACCATCATGGAGTACCTCCATGAGTTCAACCGCCTCGCCCGCTACGCACTGGAAGAAGTGCGCACCGACGCCCTCCGCCAGGCTAAGTTCCTCCGGGGACTTAAGGATGAGCTGTCCATCCAGCTCGTCGCCACCGACTACGCCGACTTCCAAAGGCTAGTCAATAAAGCGCTCATCCAAGAGACTGAGAAAAACAGGTTGGACCTCAAGAAGAGGAAGATGATCGTCTTCAAGCATCAACAGGCGAACTCTCAGAGGCCCCGCTTCGTTCCTCCGCCACCAGCTCCCGCCTACAAGCCACCTCACGCCGCCAGTGGATCCAACGCTGGGCATCCCTGCCCCGCTCCACCAGCTCCGGCCGCTCAGCCGACACCAGCCGCCAAGGCCCCGGTCTTGAAGGATCGCCAAGGGAGGTCGGTCGTCTGCTTCAACTGCCAGAAGGAAGGGCACTATTCGCACCAGTGTCCTCACCCCAAGCAGCCCCAAGGCGCGACACCCAACCAGGCGGTTCGTGCCCGCGTAAACCACATCACCGCGGAGGAAGCTCAGGAGGCTCCCGAAGTCATGCTCGGTACGTTTACCGTGAATTCCGTACCAGCTATGATTTTATTTGACTCTGGAGCGACACACTCCTTCATCTCAGAAGATTTTGTGAAAATCAACTAATTGGACGTACTCCCTCTATCTGTCCCCATGATGATTGCCACTCCAGGCAATAGAACCTAAGCCCACTTATACAGCCCTAAGGTTCAGATAGAGATCCAAGGAGTATTGTTCCGGGCCGAGCCAGTCCTCATAAAGTGCACCAGACTCGACCTCATCCTAGGGATGGATTGGTTGATGAAGCATAAGGGAGTGATCAATTGTGCCAACAAGTCCGTCACAGTGACCAACCCTGAAGGTGAAGCCGTCACCTTTCGGATGACCAGTCGCAAACCTCTCGAAGCATCCCTCCACTCGCTAGCTCTTGAAGATGTACCCATAGTCAAGGAATTCATGGACGTCTTCCCTGAAGACCTACCAGGAATGCCTCCCAAGCGGGACATCGAATTCAGAATCGAACTTGTCCCCGGGACCACTCCAATCTCCAAGCGCCCATACCGGATGGCCGCCAATGAATTAGCTGAGGTCAAGAGCAACATCGAAGACCTAAAGCAGAAATGGTACATCCGACCGAGTACCTCACCCTGGGGTGCACAAGTCATCTTCGCTATGAAGAAAGACAAGACCAAGAGGATGTCCGTGGACTATAGAGCCTTGAACGATGTAACCATCAAGAACAAGTACCCATTGCCTCGGATCGACGACCTGTTCGATCAACTGAAGGGATCCTCGGTGTTTTCCAAGATTGACCTCAGGTCAGGTTATCACCAATTGAGGGTTAGGGAAGAGGACATACCCAAGACTGCCTTCACCTCCCGCTACGGACTCTACGAGTATATAGTGATGTCGTTCGGACTCACGAATGCCCCGGCCTTTTTCATGAACATGATGAACAATGTATTCATGGAGTTCTTGGATAAGTTCATCGTGGTATTCATCGACGATATCCTCGTTTACTCCAAGACCAAGGAAGAACACGAAACCCACCTCCGCCTAACCCTCGGAAAGCTAAGGGAACAGCAGTTGTACGCCAAATACAACAAATGCGAATTTTGGTCGTCTGAGGGGAAATTCTTAGGCCATGTCATATCTGCTGGAGGAATAGCGGTGGACCCAACCACCGTTGAAGCAGTGACCAACTGGCTACAGCCCACGACCATGACCGAGATCCAGAGCTTTCTCAGATTAGCCGGATACTACCGCCGGTTCATCGAGAATTTTTCGAAGATCGCCAAACCTATGACCAGGCTGTTGCAGAAGGAAGTAAAATTCGAATGGACCCCAGACTGCGAAGAAAGTTTCCAGACCCTCAAGAAGAAGCTCGTGTCAGCTCCTATTCTGACTCTGCCAGACATCCAGAAGGACTTCCACGTCTACCGTGATGCCTCTCGTCAAGGATTGGGATGCGTCTTAATGCAAGAAGGGAAGGTGATATCCTACGCCTCCCGACAACTGAGACCGCATGAGCTGAACTACCTGACCCACGACCTGGAGTTAGCAGCCGTGGTTCATGCCTTGAAGATATGGAGACATTACCTTGTGGGGAATCGGTGTGAGGTCTTCACCGACCACAAGAGCCTCAAGTATATATTCACCCAACCAGATCTGAACCTCAGGCAAAGGAGATGGTTGGAACTGATCAAGGATTACGACTTGGGCATCCATTATCATCCAGGCAAGGCAAATGTGGTGGCAGACGCCCTTAGTCGAAAAGGGTACTGCAACGCCATCATGATTCAGGACCAAGCCCCTTTACTTTACAAGGAGATGGAAAGGCTGAATTTGGGGATCACCACCCGAGCGTACCTCGCTGCCTTGGAATCTCGGCCTGTCTTGATAGACCAGATCCGAGAAAAGCAAAAGGAAGACCCGGACATCTTGGAGATCCAACAGAACATGCGGAATGGTAAACCCCCGGATTTTCCGAGGACGAGCATGGTACCATCTGGTTCGGAAACCGGATATGCGTACCCGACCAACCTGAGTTGAAGACTCTCATCCTTCAAGAGGCCCACGATACTCTATACTCCATACATCCCAGGAGTACCAAGATGTATCAAGATCTGAAGGAAAAATATTGGTGGGTCAGCATGAAGAGAGAAATAGCTGAGTATGTGGCCAAGTGCGACACATGCCGGCAAGTCAAGGCAGAGCATCAGAGACCTGCCGGACTCCTTCAACCTCTCTGTTGGACCGGAAACGGCGACCAGAGGGGGGGTGAATGGGAGCTTTTAAAATTTCGGGCTAAAAACTTAGCCTTCGGTTCGGTTCTGTCTTCTGCGGAACAGGCTTCGAACACTACCTTCGAAGGTCTGGTTCGGAGGTACTTCGACACCTTCGAACACAGGCTTCGGAGGAGCAAAAGTTCGAAGCCAAGAAGACTTCGCTCCACTTACAACCCTCGAAAGTCTACTCTGCTAAGTCAGTGCAGGCTCCGCACACAGGGTGCTTCGAGCAGACTTCGCACTTCACCCTTCCCAAGAGTGGACAGCCCTCTGAGGACTTCGACCAAATACTTAGCGACAGCAACTAGTGCTGGGCTTCGTACGCGAAGGTCTACACGCACACAAAACGGACCACGCTAAGGGCTTCGACACAAGAAGCACTACGGGACAAGAACAGGGCTTCGCTAGTAAGCAGCGAGGTCTTGCCTCGTGTTACACAGAGCGACAGCACACTGTAAAACACACTTCGCGATAAAAACACCCTTAGCCAAGACAGGCTTCGGTGAACTAAAACTAGCGAAGTATGCAATACGAGCTCAAGCAAAAGCACACAGAAGCAGGGCTTCGCCGCTTGAACAAGGAACACAAAATGTATTGAACTCAGAATGAATACAGTGAGGTCTGTCTACAGGAGCTCAACAGTAAATGCTCAAAGTGTTAAATGTTACCTACCGAGCCCCCATATTTATAGCCCACGGCTTCATCCTAAGGAAGTGACTACATTACCCCTAGGGTTTACAACAGATTTGTCTCTACAGAACTAAGGGGTACAAAAGGTAGTCCACCTTTATTTTTGGAGGCTTCTCTGTCAGCTGCAGAGGGGACAGTGTCAGCCTTTTTCAGAACAGACAGTGTCAGCCTTTACAGAGTTGACTTCTGGAACCTCCCTTCGCACCGGAGGGTGCGGTAGCTTCGGCGAGAAGCCTGCAGCCTGTTGGCCTTCGCTCCGCCGAAGAAGTCCTTCGATACAGTGACGGTTTTGAGCCGAAGCCGTCAAAGCCCTTGGGCCTTCGCACCACCACCTCCGGAGTGGATCACCACGGCTTCGCAGCTACTCCGAGCTCGAACACCGTCCGTCCGTGTACCGAAGCCATGCATGGCCGAAGCACCTCAAGTCATCCTCACTCCGAAGACCCACCTTCGGAGTACCACCCTTCGAAGTCCCTCCTTCGTCCAAGGCCTCCGCATGAAGCATTCCATGAGCACTTCGTCGCCGTGTCTCACTCCGAGCACACTCCTCGACGAGCCTCACCCGGACCATGCCTTCGATGCGCCTCGACTTCTGAGACCTTCGTCGGGTAACCTTCGAATGTCTCCCTCCGGAGCACACTTCGAATTCCATGCCTCCGCAGAGGACTTGTTCCACCAACTCCGAAGTCACTCCATTCGGAGTACCTTCGAAGTGCCTCACCTCCGAGGACTTTATCTCGGAGTACCTTCAGCCGGAGCCACGCTCCGCACTCTCTGCCTTCACCTGGTACGTCTCGACCCGAGGACCGACCCGGACCACCTTCGCAGCCACCGTGACGGAGCTCCCTGCTCCCTTGGCATCAAACCACCCGCTTGACCCAAGTTCACCTGGCTCGAACCCTGTCCGTCGCCTCCGAAGTCCCTGCGCACCACCGACAAGCAAACAAGTGTATCCAGTACTTCGGAGACCTCTCCGGGTTAGCAACCTTCGGTACACACTCCGGTGTACCGCCCAAAGTACCGAAGCCTTCGGTACGAACCCAGTCATCGCGTACTGTCGGACCCCTCCGACGAGCACACTCCGCTGCGCAGCTGCAGCAAGCAAACACCGAACACACTCCGGTGACACACCTCCGAACACCCTTCGGAGAACACCACCTCCGAAGCCCCTTCGGAGGTACCCTTCGAACAGAGGGTAAATAACCTTGTCAATCACTCATCACATACACCGAAACCACCCTTGGTTTCTCAATCTCCCCCTTGATGAGTGCATTGACAACCAAATTGAAGTTCAAGAAAATGTAAAAATTTTCAGCTCACAAGTGACCATAAAAACTCAAAAAGAGCCAAAGCATGTCACTTGATAAAAGAAATTTTCTCCCTCTTTGTAAAAGAGTAAAAGCCCCTTCGGCAAAACTCCCTTTGGATAAAAAACTCCCCCTGAGTTGAGCAAATGTTTCTCCCCCTTTATGTCAAAAATCTCTCCCCCCTTCAAAATTATGCCTTCTTGCGGCAGAGAACAGAGCAAACCTCTCCCCCTTTGGCAATGCAAGCATCAAGGAGCAATCAAAAGATGCAAAGCTTCGGAATGAATAGAATTGCAAGGACATATAATGCAAAAATATGCCAACAGTAACATCAATGATCATGTGCTCAGCTCAATTTAACAATCTGTGAAACAAGATGACGGCATGTGATTTTGTCATTTGGAAGTAAAAAGCATCACCACTGAATCAAAGCAGCTAGACATGTGAAGGCAAGGACTGCGCAAAGCTAACAAATTCTACCCTAGACAGACAAGTCTTGTTCAAAAGGAGCTGTTGAAAGCAAACTTGATGAGCAATTAAATTTGTTGTTCTTTTCTTAATGCCAGGGGTTATTTGTTTGTCCACCTTATACTTTCCAATCAGGCCAAGCCTAGGCATGAAAGCCATCTGAAGCTTAAGGCGGTGATTTTGGCATACACTACACTATTCCAGTTCAGACCAAAGTGCAATGGTAAGCAGTCTAGAATAGAGTAGTGCGACAAACAAACCCTCCTGGATCTTTTCATTTAAACCAGACAAATCATGAATTTTTGATTTTGATTCAGATAAATGAAATATTTTGGTGAATATCCATGAATAAAGAACACAATTTTTCAAGTTGCAAATTTTAGCATCCAAGGAACAGTGTCTTGCTGTCAAGTAGATAAAAGATAGCTAAAAGCAGTCCACCCTAAACAAGCTAGATACAAGATTATGCGGTGAGCAAGTTTTGATTTTTAGAAAATAAAACATCATGCACAATCAATGTTCCAGACATATTTCATAGAGCTGAGCTGTCATGATTTCTTTGAATTAAAAGCAGGCATATAATAGCAAAAGATGTAAGTGCAATTCCATACATAATGAGCATATGCAAGACAATTAAAATCAGCTCCCCCTCACAAAATGCCGTAGGGATGACAAATACCAAGTTCCCCACGCAAGTAAGCAAATCGAGAAGCATCGAGGGGTTTTGTAAAAATATCGGCAAGCTGGTGTTGGGTATCAACATATTGAAGTTCAATATCACCCTTCTCATTGTGATCTCTGAGAAAATGATACCGTACATCAATGTGTTTGGTTCTGGAGTGCTGAACCGGGTTGTTTGCAATACAAATAGCACTAGTGTTATCACAGAAAAGTGGAACACTCTTATAATCTAACCCGAAATCCCGCAAAGTGGAAACCATCCACAAAATCTGAGAGCAACAGCTAGCTGCAGCAACATATTCGGCCTCGGCCGTCGATTGTGCAACACTAGACTGTTTGCGGGAAGACCAGCAAACCAGGGACGTACCCAGAAAATGACAAGTACCAGAGGTACTCTTCCTATCAATTCTACACCCAGCAAAATCCGCATCTGAATAACCTCTAAGACATAAAGATGAAGATGATGAGTACCAAATGCCAAATTCAAGGGTGTGTTTGAGATACCTTAGAATGCGCTTAACCGCTTGGCGGTGCGAAGCTCGTGGTGAAGCCTGAAAACGAGCGCACAGACATACTGCGAAGTGTATGTCCGGCCTCGTGGCAGTCAAGTAGAGGAGGGAGCCGATCATGCTTCGAAACTCCTTCTGATCTACGGCTTCTCCATCTTCGTCAGGGTCCAATGCTACAGATGTAGCCATTGGAGTGGCGAGGGGCTTCGCATCGGACATGTCGAATTTCTTGAGCAGGTCCTTGGTGTACTTTGTCTGGTGGACAAAAGTACCTTGTTTGCTTTGCTTGATTTGCAAACCAAGGAAAAAGGTGAGTTCACCCATCATTGACATTTCAAACTCCCTGCTCATGGTATCTGCAAACTCGGCAACTAAAGCATGAGAAGAGCCACCAAAGATGATATCATCCACATAAATCTGAACTAGGAGGAAATCTTTGCCATGCTTGAGAGTAAACAAAGTTTTATCAACAGAGCCCATCAAATACCCTCGCTCAAGCAGAAAAGACTTAAGTCTATCATACCAAGCCCGAGGGGCCTGCTTGAGTCCATAAAGAGCCTTATGAAGTTTAAGGACTTTATGTGGGTACTTGGGGTTTTCAAAACCAGGGGTTGTTTTACATAAACATCTTCACCTATGAAGCCATTAAGAAAAGCACTTTTGACATCCATTTGATAGAGTTTGAATCCTAGGGATGTCGCAAAGGCAAGCAAAATCCTAATGGCCTCAAGGCGTGCAACAGGTGCAAAAGTTTCAGTAAAATCAATCCCTTCTAGTTGAGAAAAGCCCTGAGCTACTAGTCTGGCCTTATTTCTAACAATTGTTCCATCCTCCCCTTGTTTATTTTTGAAAATCCATTTTGTTCCAATGAAATGAACATTTGGTGGAGGATCAACTAAAGTCCAGACTTGGTTTCTCTCAAAATTTTCAAGTTCCTCATGCATGGCATTGATCCAACTAGAATCAGAAAGTGCATGACTAACATCTAAGGGCTCGAAAGAAGCAACAAAAGCAGCATTAGTGAAATGAGCGTGAGAACGTGTTACCCTTTGATCAAGCTCACCAATGATCTGCTCGGGAGGGTGCATCCTTTGGACATGATGTGGAGCCTCGCGGCGGGATGCAGTCTCCCCCTCAACTTGTGCGTTGGAGTGGTCCAAGATGACCGATGTTGAGGTAGTCGCTTCGGGACCTCGTGCCGAAGTAGTAGAAGCGGGGTCCGCTTCAGGGGTTGATGTCGAGGGTAGTAGGGGATCATCCTCGAATTCTCCGGGATCTTCGTCTTCGAATAAGGTCTGTTCCATGTCGTGTTCATTTGCCTGTTCAAAAGCAGAACTAACAGAGGGGGTTGATTCATCAAAAGTCACATCACATGACTCGATGACAATGTTAGTTTCCAAGTTATAAACACGATAAGAATGACCATGAGTAGTATAACCCAAAAAGATCCCGTCAGAAGATCGCGACTCAAATTTATCCAAGTTACCACGTTTTAGGATAAAGCAGCGACAGCCAAAAACTCGAAGATGAGTAACCTTGGGCTGTCTCCCAAAACGCAGCTCATAAGATGTCAAATTTAAAATTGAGCGCAAGAAAATTCGGTTTGAGATGTAACAAGCAGTGTTCATGGCCTCAGCCCAGAATTTTCTAGGAGTCCTATGCTCATCGAGCATCGTCCTAGCCATCTCAACCAAAGTGCGGTTTTTCCTCTCAACAACACCGTTCTGTTGAGGAACCCGCGGAGCAGAGAATTGATGTTCTATGCCATGCTCCATGCAAAAATCAACAAAGAGACTATTTTTGAACTCGGTGCCATTATCGCTTCGAATGAATTTTAATGCACCAGGGAGTTCTGTGAAAAGTCTCAAAGCCAAGCTCCGAAAGTGTGAAAACACTTCATCCTTGCTGGCAAGAAAGAAGACCCAAGAGTAGCGAGAGAAATCGTCGACAATAACAAGTACATACCACTTGCCGCCTAAAGAACTAACCCGAGAGGGACCTACAGTGTCCATATGGAGAAGTTCTCCGGGCTGTTCAGTCATCACTGTGGTGACTGGCGAATGCGAAGCAGCAATCATTTTTCCATGTCGACAAGGAGCGCAAACTAAATTCTTCTCAAACTTGAGCTTGGGCAATCCTCGGATCAAACCTAGGGCGCTCAAACGAGCGAGCAACTCAAAGCTCATATGCCCTAGTCTCCTATGCCACTTCCAAAGCTCAGAAGTCGAATGAGCAACAAGACAATGAGAAGAACCAGATGACTCTGAAAAGTCAGCTCCAAAAACTCTCCCAACCCTAAAGATCTTACACACCACAACGCCATCTGAATTGAGCACTTGCGAAGTATCGCGATGAAATCGCACTTCGAAGCCCTCATCAAGCAACTGAGATACAGACAGCAAATTGTATCCCAGGTTCTCAACCAAAGCAACATCTTTGAGAGTGAAGTTTGAATTAATTCTTACCACACCTTTACCTTTCACTCTACTCCTTCGATTGTTTCCGAAGGTGATATGTTCCCTTTGCTTGGTTGTGGTGAGGCTGGAGAACCAATTTGCATCTCCGGTCATGTGGCGCGAACAACCGGAGTCCATGATCCACGTGCCCTCCAAGCCTCGACCTGTCGCCTACACATGATGAAAACGTCTCGATCGCTCAGTGCTGGGGTGAGTAAAATAATGACGAGGCATCCAGCACTGAGTGACACGAGTAGTAGGCACAGTAGAAGTAGACGGTCTACGCACATAAAAATCAGAATGATGCAAAGTGCGAGGTCTACCTACATGCAAAGAACGCAAAGCATGTCGAGGTCTCCTACTCTGACGAGGTACAAAGCTACTCGCCCGAGGTCTACCACCATATGGAACATGGTGAACACCTCGAGGAGCAAAACCTCTCCGAGAAGCACGAGGAGCCTCAAAAACAGGACGAGAGTAGAACTCAGACTCATGCATACCTAAAGATGGGTAATGCATGTCCTGATAGCTCATCGCCTGTGCACGTCGCTCATCCTTGATGCGACGGAAACAGAAACCAACCAAATGACCCGCCCTCTGACAATAAGAACAATGAAACACTCTCCTGGGGGCACTCTCATGGGTCACAGGAGCAACTCTCACAGGCTCCTTGGGTTTCTTTTGAGTGGTTTTCTTGGGAGGATTTTTCTTGGTAGGAGGTGTGGTTTTCTTTGGTGGATGGGTAGGCTTTTTGGCTGGAGGGGTGTCCAACTGAGCTCTCTCTTTTTCTAGGGTGGTAGGAGAGGTAAAAACAGTTTTGGAATTACTGTCTGAAGCTATCCTCTCAAAACCCAAACCTAGAGCTACCCCGGCTCTGTCAGCACACAACTTGGTCTTGGCCAAGAGCAAATCCATTCTACCCTTCCCTTCAGTGCATTTATTCACCACAGAAAGAAGGTATTCATTTTCTGACATGAGATTCTCAGCTCGCTCTCTGACAGTGCCTAGCTGGTCCTTAAGGGTAATGCATGTGTCACACACAGGCTGCACATCCTTAGAACTACCGGCCCTCTCCAATCTAGCCTCTAGATCATGAACATGCTTATCACGTAAATTAATGCTATCGCGCAATAAAGAGCAGTTCATGCAATCAATAATTTCATGAGGTCTAGAATCCACCTCCAAAAGCTGCTTCTGTGCAGTCTCAAGCTCAGAGAGAGTTTGAGCATGTACAGAGCGCAACTGAGCAAGCTCACTCATGACAACAGAACATGATTCACAATCAGCATCATCATATTTAGACTTAAGCATGGCATATTCAGTAGATACAGATTCTAGCCTAAGTCTAAGGTCTTTTCTTTCTCTAGCGGCTTGCACAAGCAGTCTATCCTGACCTAGCACAACTTCATTCAGTTCATCTAATTTAATTAGAAGCTGGTCAGATGATAGGTTTACCTCAGATGAGTCAAGCTCATCGCCGCTGTGATCGCTGTCGGCCATGAAGCAAAGGCCGGTGAAGTCACGTCCCTTCTTATCCTTCTTGTCCTCCTTTCTTGGGGACTCCTCCTCCTCAGAGCTCGACTCCTCAGTTGAGGATGTGTCGATGTCGCTGAGAGCAGCAACAAAAGCTCTGGAAGCGGCCTTGGCTACTTTCTTAGCCATCTTGCCGCGCTTGCCCTTCACAAAGGGCTTCCTCTCCTTTTTGTGGAATTTGGGGCGGTCACTCTCATCTCTCTTTTTGACCTTGGGGCAATTGGCCTTAATGTGAGAGGTGTCGCCACATTCATAACAGCCACTAAAACCACTTCTCCGCTGATCCCGTCTCTCATGATGAAAGCGGGTGAATCTCCGGGCAATGAGAGCAAGCTCATCATCAGCTAGAGTATCCACCTGCTCCTTTGTGACGGAGACCAGGGAGGACAAAGCAAAACCATCTGCAAGAACACAAGTGCCTGATGTGCTTGGTTCTGCAGTGGTGCCACGGCTTGTGCTAGAAACCAATGCCAATGGCTGTGGCAAAGAGCTTCTGTGCACAGCAAGAGATGCCTTAGCAATCTCTGTGGACTTCAGCTTGCTAAAGAGCTCATCACAGGTCAAAGTATCATAACCTGTGGACTCCTCAATGCTGGATATCTTTACTTCCCATATGCTACGGTCAAGAGCATAGAGAAGCTTGATAGCCCTATCGTGATCACTGTAAGCAAGCGTCCCGTTGGATCGCAAGTTACTCACTATCGCGTCAAAGCGAGAAAACATGGCATCTACAGATTCACCAGGTGCCTGCACAAACAGCTGATACTGTTGATTGTAGGTGCTTTGGCGCCTGGCCTTGATCTGAGCAGAGCCCTCATGAAAGATAGTGAGTGTAGTCCAAATCTCCCTAGCAGTCCTAAGGTGCTGCACCCTATCAAACTCACTCCGACTCAGACCAATGAACAGTATGTTCCTTGCCTTCGAATTGGCAATATACTGATCCTTTTCGGTTTGAGTGGTGCGGGTATCAGGGATGGAGTATTGTGAGTCCACAATCTCCCAAATTGCATTTCCTTGGCTTAACAAGTAAGCCTCCATGCGCACCTTCCAGTATGCAAAATCTGTCCCATCGAACAGAGGAATTTTACTGCCTCTATCCATGTCGCCAACAGATCACAAAACCGGTTAAGGTCAACTGGTGATCTTAACCTGCTCTGATACCAATTGTTGGACCGGAAACGGCGACCAGAGGGGGGGTGAATGGGAGCTTTTAAAATTTCGGGCTAAAAACTTAGCCTTCGGTTCGGTTCTGTCTTCTGCGGAACAGGCTTCGAACACTACCTTCGAAGGTCTGGTTCGGAGGTACTTCGACACCTTCGAACACAGGCTTCGGAGGAGCAAAAGTTCGAAGCCAAGAAGACTTCGCTCCACTTACAACCCTCGAAAGTCTACTCTGCTAAGTCAGTGCAGGCTCCGCACACAGGGTGCTTCGAGCAGACTTCGCACTTCACCCTTCCCAAGAGTGGACAGCCCTCTGAGGACTTCGACCAAATACTTAGCGACAGCAACTAGTGCTGGGCTTCGTACGCGAAGGTCTACACGCACACAAAACGGACCACGCTAAGGGCTTCGACACAAGAAGCACTACGGGACAAGAACAGGGCTTCGCTAGTAAGCAGCGAGGTCTTGCCTCGTGTTACACAGAGCGACAGCACACTGTAAAACACACTTCGCGATAAAAACACCCTTAGCCAAGACAGGCTTCGGTGAACTAAAACTAGCGAAGTATGCAATACGAGCTCAAGCAAAAGCACACAGAAGCAGGGCTTCGCCGCTTGAACAAGGAACACAAAATGTATTGAACTCAGAATGAATACAGTGAGGTCTGTCTACAGGAGCTCAACAGTAAATGCTCAAAGTGTTAAATGTTACCTACCGAGCCCCCATATTTATAGCCCACGGCTTCATCCTAAGGAAGTGACTACATTACCCCTAGGGTTTACAACAGATTTGTCTCTACAGAACTAAGGGGTACAAAAGGTAGTCCACCTTTATTTTTGGAGGCTTCTCTGTCAGCTGCAGAGGGGACAGTGTCAGCCTTTTTCAGAACAGACAGTGTCAGCCTTTACAGAGTTGACTTCTGGAACCTCCCTTCGCACCGGAGGGTGCGGTAGCTTCGGCGAGAAGCCTGCAGCCTGTTGGCCTTCGCTCCGCCGAAGAAGTCCTTCGATACAGTGACGGTTTTGAGCCGAAGCCGTCAAAGCCCTTGGGCCTTCGCACCACCACCTCCGGAGTGGATCACCACGGCTTCGCAGCTACTCCGAGCTCGAACACCGTCCGTCCGTGTACCGAAGCCATGCATGGCCGAAGCACCTCAAGTCATCCTCACTCCGAAGACCCACCTTCGGAGTACCACCCTTCGAAGTCCCTCCTTCGTCCAAGGCCTCCGCATGAAGCATTCCATGAGCACTTCGTCGCCGTGTCTCACTCCGAGCACACTCCTCGACGAGCCTCACCCGGACCATGCCTTCGATGCGCCTCGACTTCTGAGACCTTCGTCGGGTAACCTTCGAATGTCTTCCTCCGGAGCACACTTCGAATTCCATGCCTCCGCAGAGGACTTGTTCCACCAACTCCGAAGTCACTCCATTCGGAGTACCTTCGAAGTGCCTCACCTCCGAGGACTTTATCTCGGAGTACCTTCAGCCGGAGCCACGCTCCGCACTCTCTGCCTTCACCTGGTACGTCTCGACCCGAGGACCGACCCGGACCACCTTCGCAGCCACCGTGACGGAGCTCCCTGCTCCCTTGGCATCAAACCACCCGCTTGACCCAAGTTCACCTGGCTCGAACCCTGTCCGTCGCCTCCGAAGTCCCTGCGCACCACCGACAAGCAAACAAGTGTATCCAGTACTCCGGAGACCTCTCCGGGTTAGCAACCTTCGGTACACACTCCGGTGTACCGCCCAAAGTACCGAAGCCTTCGGTACGAACCCAGTCATCGCGTACTGTCGGACCCCTCCGACGAGCACACTCCGCTGCGCAGCTGCAGCAAGCAAACACCGAACACACTCCGGTGACACACCTCCGAACACCCTTCGGAGAACACCACCTCCGAAGCCCCTTCGGAGGTACCCTTCGAACAGAGGGTAAATAACCTTGTCAATCACTCATCACATACACCGAAACCACCCTTGGTTTCTCACTCTCAAAGTCCCTGAATGGAAGTGGGAAGAGATAGGAATGGACTTCATCACGGGACTGCCCAGAACCCAAGCTGGTCACGATTCTATCTGGGTGATCGTCGACCGACTCACCAAGGTAGCTCACTTCATCCCGGTCAAGACGACTTACACTGTCGCCAAGTTGGCGGTGTTGTATATGACCCGGATCGTATGCCTTCACGGAGTTCCTAAAAAGATCGTATCTGACCGTGGGAGTCAGTTTACCTCCAAGTTTTGGAAGAACCTTCAAGAGGAACTCGGCACCCGGCTGAACTTTAGCACCGTCTATCATCCACAGACCGACGGTCAAACCGAAAGGGTCAACCAGATATTGGAGGATATGCTTAGAGCTTGCGCTCTAGACTTTGGCGGAATGTGGGACAAGAACTTGCCTTATGCAGAGTTTTCCTACAACAACAGCTATCAAGCCAGCCTGCAAATGTCCCCGTTCGAAGCACTCTACGGGCGTAAGTGCAGAACGCCGTTACTCTGGGATCAAACCGGAGAATCACAACTGTTTGGGACAGACATATTAAGAGAAGCCGAAGAGAAGGTCAAGATCATAAGGGACCGATTAAAGATAGCACAGTCCCGACAAAAGAGCTACGCCGATAACCGTCGAAGAGACCTAACCTTTGAGGAGGGCGATTATGTCTATCTCCGAGTCACTCCCCTCCGCGACACTCAAAGGTTCAACATGAAAGGCAAGCTAGCACCCCGCTACGTCGGACCTTTTCAGATCCTCCGACGACAAGGAGAAGTGGCATATCAACTTGAACTGCCTCCATCTTTGGCATGAGTTCATGATGTGTTCCATGTCTCTCAGCTGAAAAAGTGCCTTCGCGTGCCCGCCGAGTAGGCCGATCTTCAACAGCTCAATGTCCAAGAAGACTTGACCTACATCGAGAAACCCATTAAGATCTTGGAAACCAAGGAAAGGGTAACCAGGAGTCGTGTAGTTCGCTTCTGCAAGGTTCAGTGGGACAACCACCCTACCGAAGAAGCCACATGGGAAAAAGAAGACAATATGAAAGCCCAATATCCCGAGTTATTCGAGTAACGTTCCAATCTCGAGGATTAGATTCTTTGTAAGGGGATAGGTTTGTAACACCCCAAATTTTCAAAGAATAAAAATATTAATTAATTCAATTTCCTTGATTTTATTATTTTGAAAATACTTTTAAATACCCTTCTATACCATTTTGAACTACAACATAGAGTAAATGGCCAAACCAGGGGCTGAAACTTTTTATGTATGATCCTAAGACCAAAATATATTGGTCAGAATTTTTATAAATTTTACCAAGCTTGGAAGTAGCCCAAAAATTTTAATCCATTTCCTGGAATTATTTTTATTCAGAAATGTTTTGAAACAGTATTGGGCCTCCCTCCTCCCTTCTCTCTCTCCCGGTCGGCCTAGCCCGTCACCCTCGCCCGCCTCTGGCTGACAGCCCGACCCCACCTGTCGGCGCCGATCGCCTCCCCTCGCGCGCGCGCCCGACACCACAGCCCCACCCTCAGCCCTCTCCCTCGCGCACTCGCGCCCGCTGGCCAGTGGCCCCCGCCTGTCAGTTCCGTCATCAACCTCGCGCCAACCGCCCCTAACTCCACCGGCCGAGGACCTCGCCTCAGATCCGCTCGCCGGCTCCCCCTCCCATTAAACCGACCCCGGCAATAAATTCCCCAAGGCCCGCCGGTCATTTAAGCGCGTTAAGGCACGCGTTTAAGCCTCCGGATCGCATTTACACGCATGGCCGAGCCCTCGCCGGCGAGTAAACCTCTCCTCAGCTTTCCTTGCATGCGACGCCCGTTAAAACCCTTTTTCAAAGGGCAACACTTCATTTTAACTTCTTTTAAAATTATTTATAAAATGAATTTCAGAACCTTAACAACTTGATTTTTCTTTAGATTAAACCAACTTAAACCTATGTGCTCATTGTGTGATTTTATATTGTTTAGATTGGATGTTGTATTTATTTTATTTTACTTTATTTATATTGGAAAGACTTCGACGCCGTCGAGGAGCCGGAATATTTCCCGGAAGTTCCTCCCTCACCCTTCGCTGAACAAGGCAAGTCACCAGACCAATATTTTGAGCATATTGAACCCATGTTTTATTAAACTATCGCTAAAACACATAGGTTATATATGCATTAGTCAAATGAACCCTTACAATATATTTATTTAGGATCCCCCGACCTTGATGTGCAACCCGAGCCACGCTATCTCGCCTAACCTCCTTGTCACCACATGGTTAATGCTATTAGCTAGTGTCCAATGTATTTACACGATCGCTATAGGATAAAAATGAGTCGTAGTAAAATGGTTCTACTATATGATCTCCGTTACTTCTTATCCTTGGATTCTGTTGGTGATGAGTCATGGTTGTGAGTGTATGCATGGTGGGTTCCGGGTGCAAGCTAGGGCATTGGTCGGTAGCACCCGGGGCACTATAAGGACCGGTCTGAGGGATCCGTTGCAATACACTTCCGTACTAACCACAAGTCTAATGGGTAAGTCCTAACTAAGGTATGGAGTGTTCCAAACCGAGGCCACCATTTGGAGATGGGTCAAGCAGCACCTGCGGGTGGCTTGTACCAATGTGGCGTAAAAGGGGGTGCGACGTTAGCCGGGATGCGGCCCGGTGCGCCGGCGAAACCTAGAGCGGGTGGTTATCGCTTGGAGCATTTCATGCCGAGGTTTTGGCACGAGTTCCCGTGGTATGGATCATCTCGTTTGGGATGAGTGCGTGCCTTGTGGGTACAGTAGTACATCTCTGATCAGAGTCTTAAATCTTTTAGAAAAGCCGAGCCCACGGTCAAGGGCGGGTTGCGTGACATCCCACAGTTAGATTACTTTGAATATGTATGTGCATGATGGTTTGACATGTAAGGACTGTTGTGCGAGGAGGTAAAACGTACTTCTCGAGTTAGATGATGTTGTTGATGCTCATGTTTACTTTTCCGCATGATTAAATTTGACTACACTAAATGCAATAACTGAAAATGTAATTTTCCGCACTGTTAGCCATTACCCTTCCTTGTTTATTATCCTGCATTATTATTTGCATTTGCGGTGGCTTGTTGAGTACGTTTTGTACTCATACCCGTTGGACCCCACAGAGGATGCCTACTATGAAGACGGTCTAGAGTAGCAACCCAGTCAAGCAAAGATCCTGAAGAAGGCGTTCGTCATTCTATTTACTTTTATTACTATTTTTATTTCAACTCTGATGTAATAAATATGGTCTGCGTACCATGAATACTGTCGTATGTACGTTTGTCGCATGATGAACCTCTTGTATTATTGTTTTTCTTATGAAATTCAATAATGTTCCGATTTCGGTAAATCGGGGCGCCACAAAGGACACCCTCATGGTTGAGACTGCATATCTCCTATGATACGTGGCAGTGTCAATGAAATCTCAATTGATTTTCTCATGATTTCAATAGAATCCTACCAATGTCATCACAAGTAAAAAACCACTATCAATGAAGAAGTAGATAGCCTACATGCAAACTCTATCTAGAATTAGAGTTTGTATGTCATCTGAATATAGTTAAATAATATATTATTGAATAATTATAACTCTAAAAGAATGAATTGAATGAAATATTGGACGTTCTTGAATAACAAATATCTTTTTTCACTGCCATGAAGAATTGTTTCTAGTATGTCATAGCATATTTAAGGCATTTATTATTCTATTGATACTTCCTTGTGCTTGAATAGATTATCTTAGACTAGAATCTTGTGTAGCGCCCAAATAAAATAAATGAATCAATTGTGACTTGTAGATCTACAAATATAACCTTAAAAATGTTTCTAGATGAACGAGAACTAGAAATATTATGACCATTACTAGAAGCAACAAATGCATTTTGTAGGCCGTAGAAGAGCTATGGTAATATTACTTATGGGATAACTTTGCATAGTAATAAAGCATTATTGTATTTTGAACTCACTTAAAATTCTTAAGGTTTGCATAATCTAAAGAAATTATACTACAAATATACATTCTTTAATATTTGGATTATACTATAAGTACACTTTAAGTGCATGCTACTTTAAGACTTTATTTCCCCCGTTTAGAATTATACATTATGTCAATTTTGGTTTTCGAATTATGAGAAAAATAAATTGACAACTCATATTGTTATATCTATAATTTCCTAAATCATGAAGATTAGCGTGCATGCATGCACCACTAGAAAATTAATCACTAAACTAATGGGAAAACATCTTAGACGACCGTATCTAGAGGATGTTTTGGTCTTACTGAACTCCTATATAGGCTATAATGATATTGTTTGAAGATCATAAATCTTTATAATAGACACATTCATGTCTATTATTTTCTTGACCCTCATATCTTGATTATCAAAAGTAGTCCATTTGAATGGACTACGCTAAAGAATAGTACTGGATGACTAATGCATTGACATGAGAGGCAAAGTAGGCACTATGTAGCATTTGTCTACTTAAATGGACTAAGAATAAGGATTGAAGAATTAGAAGAATTGCTATACCATCATTGTAGAATTATAATGTATTCATCATGAATAGGACATGCAATTCTAAATGCAACGGATCTCAAATATAATTCAAACCATTGGCTCAAAACATCTATGCAATAACAGTGCAACTAGATGATAAAGCAAGATAATGAAGCACAAGAATGTGCAACACATGAGAAATAACTAGAAGTTTTAGAAGTTCGGGTAAATCCTATGATATAGCAGATGTCAATCATCTGTAATTACTATTTATTATTGTCACAATCATAAATCTTGGCATTGAGCCTATATAGCTCATTGAATGTATGAAAATGTCATATTGAGAAGATTGTAAGAAGGCAATAACAATTGAATTATCTAAAAAGTCTAGAAAAATAGTAAGAGAAAAAGCATGGCTTTTTGTATAAAGTTTTCACTCAACTGTTAGGAGTTGATTGCGAAATCTATTCCTCATCCATGGGTAAATTACCTTTACAAATATAATCTCAATGACAGTCAACTAGTAGTTGAAAATCAAAATCAACCATGAAGTTGAGAATTGACGTGAAATCACATTATGTTGAGTAATGAATTAATTGATGTTGTTATTTGCATGGGAGCTTGGATCAGACAATTGCATGAAGGTACATGAAGTATCATATCTTGAACCAAGATAGAAAGAAAAGAAAATCTCAGTATATAGTATATTTCTCTAAAATACATGTTACATGAATATGGTCTAAATACCATGTGAAATTGCGAAAACCAACTCATTGTTTGAATTTGAGTTTGAAATGAAATACTTGGATAGAACCAAGTTATGCATTGGCTTGCAGTTATAGCATGTGACTGTTAAATTCTAGTACATCAGTTCACTCACACTTAAAAAATGATGAAGGGATTTGGCTTTGAAAAATCACTTTCTTTAAACCCTAATGGACATAAGGTCATTGTGAGCAGATCATAAATCCATACAAATCTAGAGAAGAGGGGGAGAAAATTTAGGACCAAAATTTTCATACTTGAGTGGTGTAGGTACGTTAATATACATAGCCTACTGCATTAGGCTGGACATTACATTAACTGTAAACGTACTCACACAATCTAGCTATGTTTTCCTATGTGGTGGAACTATAGTATTGTAGAAATTGTCGAAGCAAAATCATGTATCAACTTCGACGAACCACTTGAAAATAATAGCTTTACATAAAATCTCATCGAAATGTGTATGGTTTAGAAGAAATAGTTCATCACATCTAGAAGTTATAAAAATTAAATCATATTAACGCCATCATCATTATACATAAAGATAATGTAACTTGTGTTGTACAAGTACAATCATGATATGTGAAGAGTAATTTAATGAAGCTCATAAACCCTGAGTTTTGATATGCTCACACACATCAAGTCGTGTGAAAATCTAGCAGATTATTTACTAAGCCTCTCCCAAGACATCTCTTTGAAAGATTTACATCTTAAACTAAAAAGATTTGTATATTTTAAAGAGTAAAACTTCACATAACACTAATAAGAAGAATTGAATCTTAGTCAAGCAAGCCAAAAGACCAAATTGATCTTGAAAATCATATAAAATATTTGGTTAAATTGTACTCTTTTCTTTTGAATAAGTTTTCTTGAAGTTTTCGACAATTCATGCAACCAAAACACGCTACTCTTTCTCTTAATTTTTCCCACAAGTTTTTTTTGTAAGAATGTATATCTCAGAGTACAAGTGTAAGTGTTAGAAAACTGAATATCCAAAAGTACATCTATCTCTTACAAGCTTTTAGCTATAAATAAAGGGATTATCTTCTCATTTATATACCGATAAATCTGAGCAATAAATAAAATTCGGTTTTGTCTCAAACTCTGAAAGATCTGTCCCATAATGCAGCAAGACAGCACACGAGAAGACAACCTCCCATGCCAAACCTTTATCCTTTGCAAATTGCAAATCATGGAACATAAATAACGTTGATGACTACATGAAGAAGTAATAATCACTCAGCTAAATGAATTGTGTCACCACTGACCTAAAAAGCTAAAATACAAGATCTAGTTTAGGGTCAATACTCAATACTACTTCCGCTGCCACAAAACTGGGTGCTTACTCCAAACCTAAGCTACAAATCTGTACAGCATGCATTCACCTGAGCATAAGCAAGAAAAAAAGACAAACAACTGCAGCGCCTCTGCTCTTCGAACCATAGATCTGTGGCGTAGTCCAAATTGGACTGGAAGTTGCATGAGACCCGATTGAGGCTTCAAGTTTCGATGTCCACAAGGATTAGCACACTTCAAGTCAATCATGCCAATAAGGTGACATGAAACCCATGTAGTATCAGCAGGCATGGCCACCACAATTTTTTGGTGCTTCCACAACCATTCTTGTTTCCAGTAGCAGCCGAGGCCCAAGGGAACCTCGTGAGATCACAAGATGGCAGAATTTTTATGCTCTGCAAAGCTGATAGGTCTCATGTAGCTAAAAAATCCAGAGTTCTGAAACAATGTATCCATGAAATTGTCAAGGAACGTGGCCTTCTATTCTGGAGTATCTACCATAAGGAACCCTTTGCACTGCCCGCAGAAAATCTGGCTTGGAGCGCTTATTAAAACTGGATGCCAGTGACCTGTGGAGATAATAAACACATATCTGAAGCACATAAAAACATAAGACATAACAGATAGACTACACAAACAAAATAAGAAACAAACTACAATCTGACAACCGGAAAATATTTGTGGGCATTGCAAAAGTCCTACACCTACAACATGTTCCTAAGACAGACTCGTTTTAACCCCACATTAGTACTTCGTACTTTCAAGGATTGGACTACAACTTTTACATGAACAGTGTCACAGGGTATTGTAACAAAAATAAAAGATTTGTTAGTTTAAAAGATAAGGTTAGATTATATTAAATTGAGATCTCGAAAAATGAGATTAGATTGAGTTCTTAAAGATAAGATTAGATTGAGTTGTATGGTAAGATTAGATAAAAAAATATTGATTTTAATTTGTCATATGGGGCAACATTAACAGTGTTGGGCCTGGGCTAAGGTGACCGCAAGACCTGGCGTGGCAAGTCTGGCCGCCCCTTGAGTAGGGGGATTGGTTTCCTATTAGATAGCTATCTCTATTAGTTAAGATTTGATTAGGATAATTCCCTTCCATGTATTATTAGGCTCTATAAATAAAGTGTAAACCACCCTTTGGGCAGAACTCAAGCAATGAATTATCAACCTTCAGTCTTTTCCCGTTCTACAAGATAGCGCGACAAGGGGATCAACCGTGACGGCTACAACCTATGTATGTCGGAATAATTCTTGTGTGTGCAGAATAATGCAGTTTCCTATTTGGTCTCTAGTCTATGTATGAGAATAAATCCTGATTTTGGTAGCAGTCCTGATTATAAGGACAAATTAAAACCCTTCTATAGATTAGTTCTTTCCATGTGTAACGGGCTATTTAATGAGAGGATCAGGAAATAAAGAAAGTGCCAAAACTAGTGCACATTTTCCTTACCCTCTCCCCTTGTTCGGCTGCTTGTGCTTGGCGGCCCAGGAGCTCGCCGGCAACGTGATCCCTATTGTTTCTCCGATGAGTTCCTAACAAGTGGTATCAGAGCCGGCTTTGCGGACCGAGGAAGACCATGGCTGGCCAAGGGGGACTCGCTACCGGCAACACCAACAACGGCGTCGTGATCCAGAGAGTGATTCATGAGGTGGGGGGCGGGAGTAGCTATCCTGTCCTCACCAAGACCAATTACTCAGATTGAGCGTTGTTAATGAAGGTGAAACTAAGGGCGAGGGGGTTGTGGCACGTCATTGAGAATGGCGGTGCTGATGCGCAAGAGGAGATGATGGCACTCGACGCTCTCTGCAGCGCGGTGCCACCGGAGATGGTATCCTCCATCACTGACAAGGAGACGGCAAAGGAGGCCTGGAAGACCATCTCAGAGATGCGTGTCGGCAACGATCGAGTGAAGAAATCTGCAGCAGTTCAACTCCGGAGGAAGTTCGACTTGGCGACGTTCAACGATGGGGAGACCATCAAATACTTCGCGTTGCGCCTCAACGGGATGGCGACGACGCTCGCCACGCTCGATGCAGGAGTCGAGGAGGATAAAATCGTGGAGAAGATCGTGCGCAGCTTCCCTCCACGGTTCAAATAGATCGTGTCGGCCATCACCATGCTCCTCAACGTGTCGACCCTCACTGTTTTAGATCTGGTGGGGAGACAAAGCAGCGGAGGAGACCTTCGAGGAGGCTCCGGGATCGCTGCAACAGGACGGGCGACTCTACCTCACGGAGGAGGAATGGGACGCCCGACGGAAGGAGGCAGAGAACCACTTGGGCAGTAGCCCGGGCGATGGAGGAGGACGCCAAGGAGGATGACACGGCCGTGGCTGTGGGCGCGGTGGCCTCTAGTCAGGAGGGCAATCATCCGGTAAGGGTGGTGATGAATGCAGGAGATGCGGCAAGCTGGGTCACTGGGCGCGTGAATGCCGCTCCAAGCCCAAAAGGGAGCAGGCTCATGCGGTCAAGGAGGAAGAAGAAGCTTCGCTCCTGCACGTCCGGACCTCTCCAACTGTCCTGGACACCACCAGTACAACACTGGATGGGTCACTAGCAGCCCCATTGCCTAGTGCAAGCTTGGCGCTGAACCGGCTGAGCAAGTACTCAATGGAAATGAAGTGGTGAAGGCAAACTCTGGACTTCAGATTGTAATCAGGGAAGAAAAGGTCTTCGCCCAGCTTGGAGAGGAGGAACACAAGCTGGAGGAGTGGATCTTGGACACCGGGGCAACCAATCACATGTCCGGGGCCAGGGCCGCCTTCTCAAAGCTAGACACGGAAGGTACTAGGTACTGTTCGGTTCGGCGATGACTCGGTGGCACGGATCAAGGGATGTGGGACAATCATGTTCCCATGCCGGAATGGATAGTTTCGATGGTTCGTCGGAGTCTACTTCATTCCTCGACTGACCACGAACATCGTGAGTGTTGGACAGCTTGATGAAGATGGGTACAAAATCAGGATTGAAACTAGGGTGATGAGGATCCAGGAGCCTGATGGGAAGCTGTTGGCAAAGGTGTCACGGGCAGAAAATCACTTGTACACACTGCAAATCAGAATGACGCAACAACCAGTGTGCATGGAAGTGCGAGGAGGTGATGACGAGGTGGCGTGGCACTAGCATGAGCACTTTGGCCACGTCAACATGGCAGCACTGCGAAAACTGGCTCGAGAGGAGCTTGTTCGAGTGTTGCCGGTGCTTGGCCAAGTGGAGCGGGTGTGCGAGGCTTGTCAAGCAGGCAAGCAGAAGCGCACTCACTTCCGGCGCAGGCAGAATCCAGGGCGCAACGGCTTCTAGAACTGGTGCACGGAGACCTTTGTGGCCCTATCACACCGGCAACACCAAGGGGAAATAAATACTTCTTGCTGCTGGTGGATGATTTAAGCAGACACATGTGGGTAGCCGTGATTCCGTCAAAGGATCATGATGCGGCTACTATCAAGGAGATTCAGGATCAAGCAGAAGGACAGTCCGGAGTCAAGCTGAGGTCACTCCGAACTGATCGGGGAGGCGAATTCACCTCCATTGAATTTGCAGAGTACTGTGCCACAGATGGCATTCACAGGCAGCACACTGCACCATACAGTCCGCAGCAAAATGGTGTGGTAGAGCGCCGAAACGGGACTGTGGTGGCAGCAGCAAGAAGCATGCTGAAGGCTAAAGGGCTGCCAGGCTGGTTCTAGGGTGAAGCAGTACGTATTGCTGTTTATGTGCTGAACCGATGCCCGACAAAAAGTGTGGAAGGAAAGACGCCATTTGAAGCATGGTTTGGAAAGAAACCAGCAGTACATCACCTCAAGATGTTCGATTGCATTGTCTACGTCCGCAATACGAAGCCTCATTTGAAGAAACTAGAGGATCGTGGCCGCAAGATGATCTTCGTTGGCTATGAGAGGGGAACAAAAGCGTATCGAGCCTATGATCCCATCTCCAAGAAGGTACATGTAACACGAGACGTATTTGATGAGCAGGCACAATGGGACTGGAGCAAGATAGAAGAGTTTGACACGGTGGAAATCAGTGATGACGTGTTCATAGTAGAGTATTCCATCATGGGCTAGACGTCTCTGACGGTCGAGGATGTCGTTGAGGCACCTGCAGAGGCATCAACCGGTGCTGAACAAACCCCTCCCCCCTCACCACAAGGCTCGGTTTGGGGGCGCAAGGAGGGAGTGAAGGGGAGCAGGTGGTGGAGTTTGCCTCACCACCCACCGACATCGACGACGACGACCTCAATGCTTGCTACGATGAGGATGATCGACTCCGGTTCAGAAAAATGGATAATATAATCGAGCCTGCATCTCCACTAGGCTTCGTGCCAAGGTGCTGGTTGCGGAGGAGCTACACGCAGTGAGCTCCGATGAGCCAACATCCTTCATTGAAGCTGAACGCAATCCTAGCTGGAGGAAGGCAATGATGGAGGAGATGGAGTCTATTGAAGATAACAAGATTTGGTTTCTTGCTGATCTCCCTCCTGGAAGGCGGGCAATTGGTTTGAAATGGGTTTTCAAGGTGAAGAGAAATGAACATGGAGCAATATCCAAGTACAAGGCACGACTTGTGGTGAAAGGGTATGCACAAAGGCATGGCATCGATTATGATGCGGTGTTTGCTCTGGTGGCACGGTTAGACTCGGTGCGCCTGCTCATTGCTCTTGCAACAAGTGAAGGATGGGAGGTGCACCACATGGATGTCAAATCAGCATTCTTGAATGGAGACCTTCAAGAAGAGGTGTATGTGGAGCAGCCTGCTGGTTTTGCTGTTGCTGGCCAAGAGCACAAGGTGCTAAAACTGTGGAAAGCATTGTATGGGCTGCACCAAGCACCGTGAGCATGGAATGAAAAACTGGACAGCACACTTCTGTCACTCGGTTTCAAGAGGAGTCCCTCGGAATATGCCATCTACATAAGGAAGAAAGAAGACATGCAGCTAGTGGTTGGCGTGTATGTGGATGACTTGGTGATTACCGGAGCCAATAGAAAGGACATCAAACAATTCAAAGAAGAGATGGCAGCAGCATTCAAGATGAGTGATCTTGGTCTACTCCACTACTATATTGGTATTGAAGTGAAGCAGAAAAGAGATGGAATATCGCTCAGTCAAGGAGCCTATGCTATCAAGATATTGGAGAAGAGTGGAATGATAGGGTGTAACCCCCGTCAAGTACCCATGGAGGCTCGGCTGAAACTAAGCAAAACCAACACAGAACCACCGGTTGATGCAACAGCGTACATAAGTATAGTTGGGAGCCTAAGGTATTTGGTGAATACGCGTCCTGACCTAGCTTTTGCTATTGGATATGTGAGTCGATTCTTGGAAGACCCACGTGAAGATCATCTAGTTGTTGTGAAACACATTCTGCACTATGTGGAAGGAACCAAAAATTGGGGAATTTGGTTCAGCGGGAAGAAGGCATAAGGGGTAAAACTGACTGGGTTCAGTGATAGTGACTATGCTGGTGATGTTGACACTAGGAAGAGTACAACAGGAGTGATTTTCTTCCTCAACAATAGCCCAATCACTTGGCAGTCGACTAAGCAGAAGGTGGTGGCCCAGTCAACTTGTGAGGCTGAGTATATAGCAGCAGCAAATGCTGCTTGTCAGGCTTTGTGGCTTGCTAGGGTGCTAGCAGAGGTCCAAGGATCGAAACCTAAGGCACCAATGTTGAGGGTTGACAACAAGTCAGCTATTGCCTTGATCAAGAATCTCGTGCTCCATAGACAAAGTAAACACATTGAAGTGAAGTACCATCTGGTTCGGGAGTCAGTTGAAGCAGGACTAATCAAGGTGAATTTCATTAGAAGTGAAGATCAACTGGGGGACATATTGACTAAACCACTCGACAAGATCAGGTTCTGTGAGCTGAGATCAAAGATTGGCCTCGTTGATACGGGAGATCTGCACTACAAGGCTTAGGAGGAGATTGTCGGAATAATCCTTGTGTGTGCAGAATAATGCAGTTTCCTATTTGGTCTCTAGTCTATGTATGAGAATAAATCCTGATTTTGGCAGCAGTCCTGATTATAAGGACAAATTAAAACCCTTCTATAGATTAGTTCTTTCCATGTGTAACGGGCTACTTAATGAGAGGATCAGGAAATAAAGAAAGTGCCAAAACTAGTGCACAATTTCCTTACCCTCTCCCCCTTGTTCGGCTGCCTGTGCTTGGCCCAGGAGCTCACCGCCGACGTGATCCCCGTCGTTTCTCCGGCGAGTTCCTGACAACGTAGTCGAAGGTCCCCAACCCTAGGGGCCAACACCCTTGACATGATTAGGAATTAAATATAGAGATTAAATTGGTTTCTATAATAAAGATTATTTTCTTAGATGAAGTATTGATTCTGTACTCAATTGGAAAGCAAGGAAGAATTAGTCTAATCTCGCATCCCAATATTCGTCTTCCTAATCTAACTCTACTTCTTATCCCGTTCCCGAGCAGCTGATGCTACCCAGCTATCCTGCAGGCGATGTTTATCACGTCATGGGTCCAACCCATGATACATAAAGCATGTAAAAAAGGCTCTATAGAAGGATTTTAGGTTCAGTAATACCAAAGAAAATTGGCCCCTGCCTAGCATGCCAGCAATATTGAGTAACACCAACAAAAGCTAACACCACATGCTGGTAATATTTGGTAAAACTTGGTTTGCTACAATATTTTCATGCATGCAATTCCAGAATGAAGAAATTGCTAGGCCACAGTCAATAATTAGTTTCTGGTTTGTTGCTGTGAGGAAAGAAGCTTGTATTCAATGAAGGCCATAGGCCAGAATATATACATGTACAATATGCACAAAACCCATTATACTCTAGGGATATTACACAAGACATATACATCTAAAACACCCCCTCAAACTCATGGAGGATCAACCACACTGAGTTTGGAAAGATAGAACTTGTGTTGATTGTTGAACGATAGTCTATGACTTCGTGAAGAAATAAGGAATGTAGTGAAGAGCAATGACCGCATCTTGTACCTGGGTCCGTGTGTAAGAAGCATCAACCCCAATATGCTTAGTGAGCTCATGCTTCACCGGATCCCAAGCAATACTGATAGCACTTGTACTGTCTGAGTAAAGGAGTAGGCACAGGAGAAGAAATACCAAAATCCTCAAGTAACCATCATAACCAACTGAGCTCCGCAGTCAACAGCGCCATGGCCTGTAACTCAGCCTCTACACTAGAACGTGAAACTACGACCTGCTTTTTAGTTGTCCATGTAATGAGAGAACCACCAAGAAAGATGCAGTAGGCAGAAAGAGACTGACGATCAGAAGGATCGCTAGCCCAAGTAGCATCAGAATATGCACGAAACTGTAAAGAGCTAGAGCGCGGAAAGAAGAGACGACGAGAGACCATCCCACGAAGGTAGCGCAAAACACGCAGAAGATGACTATAGTGGAGGTGAGTAAGAGCTAAAACAAACTGACTGAGAATATGCATTGCATGAGAAATGTCAGGATGAGTGACACCAAGATAAACAAGACTCCTGACAAGATGACGATAGCGAGTGGGGTCCATAAGAGGCTCACCATCAGAGGGTCAAAGCTTAAGATTAAGCTCCATAGGAGTCTCAACAGTGCACTCATCAATGAGAGAAGCACGATGAAGTAGTGTTGAATATACTTCTCTTGCGAAACCTCGACAGTGGAAGAAATCTCAATCCCAAGGAAATAAGAAAGAGGACCAAGATCGAACATAAGAAACTGGTCATTGAGACGAGCCTTCACAAAGGCAATATACTCAGAATCATCGCCTATGATGATCATATCAACATACAAGAGAAGAGTCCTACCACGGGAGGAGGTATTAACAAAGAGCGCATGATCATGAACACTAGTAGAAAAGCCAGCAGCAAAGATCACAGAAGAAAAACACTCAAACCAAGCTCAAGGGGCTTACTTAAGGCCATATAGAGAGCGACGAAGACGACAAACCGTACCCACAAGAACAGAATACTCAAGCGGTGGGTGCATGTAGACCTCATGCAACTCACCATTAAGAAAGGCATTCTTGACATCAAACTGGGAGATAGACCACTGACGCACAGAATCAACAGCAAGAAGAGTGTGCATCGTAGTCATGTGGGCTATCGGAGCAAAAGTCTCATCATAGTCACGACCATGCTCCTGCTAGAAGCCAAAGGCAACGAGGCGAGTCTTATAATGCTCAAGGGAACCATTAGAGCGAGTCTTAACCTTATAGACCAACTTGCACGTGATAGGGCGAACATGTGGGGCAAGCGAAACAAGATCCCACGTGCCGATGCGCTCAAGAGCAGCAATCTCCTTAGCCATCGCATGCTACCATTCTTGATGAATGACAGACTCATGACAAGAGGACGGCTCAATAGGAACAACACCAGCAAAACAAAAACGATCAGGAGGTCGAATCGAGTGGCGATCACGAAGAGAGTACCGAGGAGAGGACGGAGCTGAATCACCAGAAGGGGATGGCTCAGCAAAGAGTGAATCAGTAGGATCTAAGCTAGCATGGGAACGATGAGTGTAGTGGAAAGGGAAAGGCTCAACCAGACTAGAAGCAAGAGGGGCATGAGACAAGGAGTCCAAAAACATGGAAGGCACCAAAGTAGGCATGATAGGAGAGAACGCTAACGGTGCCAAAGAAAGATCAGAAGAAATAAGTGTGGCAGGAAAAGTGAGAAAAGACAAAGGCTCGACCAAAGATGCTGAAGAAGTGGAAGATGCAGAGCGAGGATAAAACAGACGAGACTCATCAAAAGAAACATCTTGAGAAATACGCATCCGACGAGCAATAGGGTCCCAACACCTATAACCCTTATGCTCAGCACCGTAGCCAAGGAAGACACACTCAGCAGATTGAGCAGTTAGTTTGGTACGCTCACGAGGGGCGAGAAGAACGTAACAAATGCAGCCAAAAAGGCGAAGAGCAGAGTAGTTAGGAAGACAACCACGTAGACGCTAAAAAGGAATACCACCCTTAAGAGCAGAAGAGAGTTGGATATTAACCAAGTGGTAGTGGAGACCACCTCAGCCCAAAAATAAGGCGAAACAGAAGATACAAGCATAAGCGCACGAGCAGTCTCGAGGAGATGACGATGCTTGCGCTCAGCAACACCATTATGAGCATAAGCACCAGGGCAAGAGAACTGAGACAATGTACCCTGTGCAGCAAGAAAAGAATGAAGGTGCCTAGACAGAAATTCACCAACAGAATCAGCACAAAAAACACGAATAGTGGTGTCAAACTGAGTGCGAATCATAGTGGAAAACTACTTATAGATGGAAACACCTTGCTATGAGAAGACATGAAATAAATCCAAGTGTGGCGAGAGAAATCATCGATAAAGATAATATAATAGCTATGACCCCCTTTCGACACGAAGGGAGCTGGACCCCATACATCAAAATGAACAATGTCAAAAGGACATCAAAATGAACAATGTCAAAAGGACGCTGAGACACAAACTCACTACGAGGATTGTTAGAATATATTAGCATCAGCCCATTGGGCATGTAGGCCTGTGGCCCATCTACATGTATCTTGGCAGCCAAGTCTTCTAGACTATATAATAAAGTAGACACCCCTGTCAAGGGTGTGGTTGCAGCTCACTTTTCATGGTATCAGAGCAGTCTCTGATATCCTCACCCACCCACCTTCTGCTACCTTCTCTCTGTTGTCTCCTTCTTTCTGGCCGGTGCCTTCTTCCTCCCCCCGGCATTGCAGCTTCCAGCGCCTCTGCACCACCCGGCCGCCCGACCCTGTCGCGCCGCCGTACTGTGAAGCTCCTCCGCCATGACGACGCCTTCGGGTTCATCAACTTCCGACGGCGTCCTGAACTCCCAGGACTCCGGTGGGCTGGGGCTTGCTCTAGCTCCGCCCGTCTTCACTGCATACGCTGCAGTCAACGTGAAACTGCACGTGCCGATCGACCTCAGCCTCGAGCGCCCCAACTACTCCAAGTGGAAGGCGTTCTTCACCGCCCTCTGCGCCAAGTACGGGCTGCTCGACCACGTCGACGGCACGGGGGTCACACGTCCAGGTGATCCCATGTGGTCTCAGCCGGACGCTTGCATCCGTGGCTGGATGTACGGCTCCGTCGACGACTCTGTCCTCGACCTCGCCATGGAACCCGATCAGGATGCGCGGGCTCTCTACCTCTCCATCGAGACTTTGTTTCAGGCTAACAAGGAATCTCGAGCTGTTGTCCTGCAGCAGGAGTTTCACAATCTGTCCCAGGGAGATCTATCCATCGACGCCTATGCCCAGCAGATGAAACGCACGGCAGATGCTCTTCGGGAGGTTGGACACACCGTCCCCCCCCCGCAGCTTGTGCTCAACCTGCTGCGTGGACTCAACCCTCGCTTCGCCAACACCGTCGACATCATCGCCACAACTTCACCTCTGCCTGACTTCAAGTCTGCCACCAACACTCTTTGGGTCAAGGAACTTCGTCTTTGCACCGAGAGCAGTGAAGCCTCGGCTTCACTCTTTGCTGCCTCCACTACACCTCCCTGTCCACTGCTGGGCAACACTCGCGCCGCGTCTGCGCCAACCAACAGCCGCGAAAACGGTGGACAAGGACGAGGGGGCAAAGGGAAGGGTGGTCGCGGCCGTGGCGGCGGACGCCACAACCAGCAACAGCGTGGTGGCGGGTTTGGCGGCCAAAACAGTGGACCCGGCGGGCGTCCTGCACCGCCACCGGCCGCTGCTTGGGGTTGCTACAACCCTTGGGCCAACCAGTGGCCTCCTCGGCAGCAACAGTGGGGTGCGCCACCTCCTGTTCTTCCTCAGCAGTGGGGTGCACCATCTGCACAGGCGCACACTGTGCAGTGGGGTGCGCCACCTGCCCAGGCGCATACTGCCTTCGCACCTCACCCTCAGTTCAACGCCGCTGGGAGTCCTCCTGCGTTTGGATCTTCAAACAGCTGGGATCCAACTGCCCTGATTGCTGCCCTCAATCAGATGGCAGTCCAGGGAGGGCCCCCATCCTGGGTCATGGACAGCGGAGCGACTTCTCACATGTCCTCCAACGACGGTATTTTGCACTCTCATCTTTCCTCACCACCGTCTTCCATTATGGTCGGTAATGGCCAATCAATTCCCGTTGTTAGTCGTGGCACTTCTCTTTTGCAACTTGCTGATCGTATTCTTCATCTTGATAATGTTCTTGTCGCTCCTCAACTCACCCGTAACCTGTTATCCGTTCGACAGCTTACTCGCGACAATAACTGCTCTATTGAATTTGATGCCTCTGGTTTTTCTGTTAAGGACCTTCAGACCAAGACAGTTCTTCTTCGGTGCAATAGCAACGGGATCTCTACACCATTCCACACCATATGCCAACTCGCTGCCACGTCGCCGTCGCTTCTCCAGAGTTGTGGCACTCCCGTCTTGGTCATCCTGCACCTGCCGTCCTCAACACTCTCAAGAAGTTTTCAGCCATTCAGTGTAATACCGCAGCTTGCCGCCTCTGTTATGCTTGTCAATTAGGCAAACACACTAGGCTGCCATTTACTAGTTCTGTATCCAGTACCTCTGCTGCTTTTGAACTTGTCCATTGTGATGTCTGGACCTCTCCAGTTTTGAGCATCTCTGGCTATAAATTTTACCTTGTGATAGTTGATGACTACACTCACTTTTGTTGGACGTTTCCTCTCCGACATAAATCTGAAGTTCATGGGCACATTGTTCAGTTTGTTGCTTACGTTCACACACAATTCAGTCTTCCTGTTCGTTGTTTTCAGGTAGACAATGGGACAGAGTTTTGCTCAATTCTGCCACTGCCATCTTTCTAGCAGGTCGCGGCATCCTGCTTCGCACTTCCTGTCCCTACACATCTTCCCAGAATGGCAAAGCTGAACGGATGCTGCACACACTGAACAATGTTGTTCGCACACTTCTGATCCATGCTGCCATGCCTTCATCCTATTGGGTCGAGGCCCTCTCCACTGTTGTGTTCCTGATTAACCGGCGGCCCTCATCATCTATACACAATGGTATTCCTTATCAGCTTCTTCACCACAAAATGCCAGACTACTCCATCCTGCGGGTGTTTGGTTGTCTTTGTTTTCCAAATCTCAGTGCCACGGCTTCCCACAAATTGTCTCCCCGTTCTGCAGCATGTGTTTTCCTTGGCTACCCTCCTCAGAAAGGGTACCGGTGCTTTGATCTTTCCACCCGCAAGATCATCTCCCGCCATGTTGTTTTTGATGAGACTCACTTTCCGTTCGTAGTTTCCAAACCCCGATCGGACTCTTTTGATTTTCTATTACAGGACATTCTTCCCGCACCTGCCCCGTCCACCTCGGACGATCGACACTCGCGGACCATGGTGGCACCTGCCTCATCCGCACCAGATGATGCCAGCGAGGCTATTGGGTTGGACCCTGCCATATTATGGCACGGTACAGCTCACCAGCTGGGCCAGGCACCCCGGCTGGCTACATCCTCATCTTCAGCCTCACCACCGCCTGCTGCAGCCGTCCGAGGACGGTACGGTATCTGCTACAACCATCGACCACGACCAGCAGCGGAAACAACACCGGAAGACGTGCCTCCTCCAGCTTCGGTACTGCAGGAGGTGGTGCCCTCGGTCCCGGCGCTCCCTGCACGGGAGACCCGTTCCCAAACGGGCTCACTGTCGCCGCCCATTCAGCGGTATGGCTTCACTGCTGCGACCTCCAACCTAGCTTCTCCGCTGCCAGGCAACATTCGCGCCGCGCTCGCCGATGCAAATTGGCGCGCAGCAATGGCTGACGAATACAAGGCGCTCATGGACAATGGTACATGGCGCCTTGTCCCTCGACCGCCATGCGCCAACGTGATCACCGACAAATGGGTCTTCAAACACAAGCATCATGCTGATGGCTCTCTGGCTCGTCATAAAGCCAGATGGGTCGTTCGTGGGTTTTCGCAGCAGTACGGCATCGACTACGACGAAACATTCAGCCCGGTTGTCAAACTGGCCACCATTCGGGTTGTCCTCAGCATCGCCACATCCCGCTCTTGGCCAATTCATCAGTTGGACGTGAAGAACGCCTTCCTTCATGGTCATCTAGATGCGACGGTCTACTGCCAGCAGCCGCCTGGTTTCGTGGACGTGGCCGCTCCTGACCATGTCTACCTCCTGCAAAGGTCCTTGTATGGACTCAAGCAGGCACCCAGAGCATGGTACTAGAGGTTCTCCGGCTTCATCCAGCGGAGCGGCTTCACCGCTTCGACCTCCGACACCTCCCTCTTTGTTTACAAAGCAGGTACCGATATCGCCTACTTGCTGCTCTACGTCGACGACATCATCCTGACGGCTTCATCGACCTCGCTTCTTCATCGCATCCACGAGCTTCTTCAATCCGAGTTCGCCATGACAGATCTCGGGGATCTTCATCATTTCCTTGGGATTTCTGTCACGCGCTCTGCTGATGGTCTCTTCCTCTCCCAACGGCAGTATGCCATGGACCTACTACAGCGCGCCGGCATGGCTGAGTGTCACTCTACAGCAACACCTGTGGACACTCATGCCAAGCTCTCTGCTACGGATGGCGCTCCGGTAGAGGATGCCACTCAGTACCGCAGCCTCGCTGGAGCCCTGCAGTACCTCACACTGACGCATCCAGATCTTGCCTATGCCGTGCAACAGGTTTGCCTCTTCATGCACGACCCGCGCGAGCCTCACCTTGTGATGCTCAAACGTGTCCTGCGGTACGTCAAAGGCACCCTCTCCACCAGGCTTCACATCGGTGCAGGGAACATCACCAGCTTGACCGCCTACTCCGACGCTGATTGGGCCGGGTGTCTAGACACTCGGCGCTCCACTTCAGGCTATTGTGTCTTTCTTGGCGACAACTTGGTCTCCTGGTCCTCCAAACGACAGACTACGGTCTCTCGTTCAAGTGCGGAGGCCGAGTATCGTGCCGTGGCACACGCCGTGGCGGAGACATGTTGGCTTCGTCAGCTACTTCAGGAGCTCCACGCCTCCCTCTCTTCTGCGACAATTGTCTACTACGACAACGTCAGTGCTGTCTACATGACCGCCAACCCAGTTCATCATCGTCGCACGAAGCACATTGAGATAGACATTCACTTTGTCCGTGAAAAGGTTGCCTTGGGACAGGTCCGAGTGCTCCACGTTCCTTCATCCCATCAGCTCGCGGACATCATGACCAAAGGGTTACCTATACAACTGTTCACTGACTTTAGGTCCAGTCTTTGTGTTCGTGACACTCCAGCTTAGACTGAGGGAGGGTGTTAGAATATATTAGCATCAGCCCATTGGGCATGTAGGCCTGTGGCCCATCTACATGTATCTTGGCAGCCAAGTCTTCTAGACTATATAATAAAGTAGACACCCCTGTCAAGGGTGTGGTTGCAGCTCACTTTTCAAGGATGATAAGGAAGCTAAATCTGTTTGTCAAGCTTACAACCTTAACAATCTAAGAATGTATCACCAAAAACAGACCCCTAAAAGACAACGACGAACTAAAGAAGACATTGTGATCCACAAACATGACCTAGGCGATGATGCCACTGCTGGAAGGAGCTAGAAGTCGAGGAAGCGAAAAAACTAGCAGTGGCAGTGGAAGGAAGACAAAGCCAGTCAAGCTCCCAGAGACACTAAGAATCATGGCGTCAAGGGCTAGTACCAATCAGAGCACCTGTGTGACGATCCTAAACACAACAAGAGTCAGAATCAAGGATAACACGATAATCATGGTCAGTAAGCTAACCAGCGAACATGAGCTGCATGGTGAATTTGGGAACATGAGCAACAGGGAAAACACACAAAGAAGTGCTAAGAGTGCCACGACCAGCAACAGAAAGTGGAGTACCATTAGCAGTAACAACATGAATAGGAGAAACAAGAGGATGAAGTGAGGACAAACTAGAAGAATCAGAAGTCATATCAAAAGATGCTTCTGAATTAAGAATCCAAGGTGAAGTACCTGACTGCGTACGAGGTGGTCTCTCAGTAACAGTGGGAAGAGTAGCAGAACCAGTAGAACCCGTCGGTGCAGAACCAAAGGTAGCAACCAGATGACGAAGCAACATCACAATCTCCTGCTGAGTGTCAGCCAACAAGGTAGTCGAGGAGGTAGCCGGAGTAGGAGCACAAGAGGAACGTCGAAGATGCTTCTTCTTCCGGTAGCAGTTCACCTCGACATGCCCCTCCTTGCTACAGTAGGTACAGCGAGGGCAGGCACCATCACCTGAAGTGGGCACAGGAGTCACATGAGATCAGACGACAGTGCAGTCGAAGACGTAGGTGCAGTAGGTGGACGAGCAACCAACAATGAAGGAAGACATAACAGTCTAGAGCCACGCCGCCACGCAAACGAGTCTCCTTTGAGCGCAACTCCGTAAGAGCCTCCACAAGTGTGACATGAGGGTATCGAGCAAGCAGCTGAGCCCGACGCTGCTCAAACTCCGGACAAAGACGAGTCAAGAACTCGTAGAGACGTCGAAAGTCACGCTTAGCACGGAGAGCCAAACATCATTGACAAAGGTGGCAGCCAACAACAAACAAAGAGTCTAACTGACACCACACATCGGACATCTGAGCATAGAAAGCATCAATTGTGACATCACCCTGCTGAAGAGATTGCTCCTAGCGAACAACAGACGGCTAAAGAGCATCCCCTGAGGGCTCATAGGTCTGACGAAGATGAGTCCACATCTGAAAGGCAGTAGGGAGCCCAACAATCTCAGAAGAGAACCGGTGCTCCACACTAGCAATCAGAATAGATGTTGCACGAGCATTATCATCCATCCACTGAGCAATATCAGACAATCGATCACGGTACAACTCCAAAGCTTCAGAATAGTGGGTTGTCTGGTCTCCGGTGTCAACCATCGACTGCACAGGCTTCATCGGAGGCTCTAGGGAAGGCGGGCAAGGAACATCGCCACAGAGAACACCCCAAAGGCAAAGACCGCGGATGTGAACACGCATATGCCGCATAAAGTCCCAATAGTTGGTACCATCAAATATCACTAAGCACCGAGGAACTGAAACAATGCTCGATGACATCTTGAAGAGATGTGAAACAACGACGAGAGTACAAAGGAAGCGCCTAGTCGTTGCAACTTTTTTTTACTTTTTTCACAGGCTCCTTTCTACTTCTCTAGGTCACGAGCAGGGAAGCAAGCGGGGAGAGGAACGAGAGGCAGCGGCTGATGGCTGCCAGTAGCAGCAGTAGCAGTGTGGGGCTATAGGAGGCACAGCCGGTAGCAGAAGGCAGCGAGGTGTCGGCGGCTGGACAAGCGTGTCCGCCGACGGGCGTGGGGAGGCAATTGTGCATCCGCCAGAGGCACGGCAAGCGTGCAGGCAGCCACGTGTCCTTCGGAGGCACAGCGAGTGGGCTAGACAACGGGCGTGCGGAGCCGACCAGCCTAGAGATGCCAGCAACCTGTGAAGCTCGGATACCCCCAAAAATCGGTGTACCCGTATCGGATTCGTCTCCTGATACGGATACGTATCCAATACAGCCGGATACGTATCCGGTGTGTATCCTGGACTTTTCGATTTTCCAAAAAAATAAAAAAAATCCGATACGTATCGGACTCGGCTGCAAACGCGGGATACGCCAAACAGAGGGAGGAAAACCTGACGCCCAGGCCCGTGACCTCCCCCATACCTGTGCCCTAACTCAAGTCGCCCTAGCCTAGCCAGTCGTCGCCTCACCGCTTGCCGCCGCAGGCCCGTCGCTCCGCCGGCCTGCCGCGTCGCCCTTCGTGGTCGGTCTCACGCGGCCGCGCGCTTGGAGGCGAGGCGCTTCGCTCTCGCCGTCTCGCCACTCGTCGCCGACTCCCACGCCGGCGACTCCACCGACGAGCACGAGCCGCTTGGAGGCGAGAGCCCTCGCCGCTCGGTCTCACTTCACGCCTCTTCCTTCGCACTGTTTGCCCTCGCAGTGAACCAGTGAAGTGAGCAATCACTTTTCCTTTTCCAACCCTTCTGAGTTCTGATTTTAGTACGTACTGTCGATGTAGAAACAGTGAATAATTTCTGTGTTTTATTTGTTTGTGTGAATGTTGAATTCGTAGATTGATGGATAGTAATAGTGGATCGGGATTTGATGGCTCAAATGCATCTGAGTATAATAGTGGTAGTGGAAGTGGTAATACGGATCATCTTGCAAGTAATGCTGCTATGGCAAGCCAATTTCTACGTTCTAATAGAGTGATTTTACCAAATGATGACAATAGAAAGCCATTATGGAGATATATAGAGTTGCTTGAGAAGACCGGAAAGGGTCAAGGGGGAAACACACGGTCTAGATGTAGACTTTGTGATCATATTTTTCATGGGAGTTATGCAAGAGTGAAAGCACATCTTTTAAAGATTAAGGGTTTTGGAGTTAAGTTTTGTCATAAAGTAACAATTCCTGTTCTTACCCAACTTCAAGATGAAATTGCTAGAGCTAATGCTATTAGCGTCATGGAGATGCCAAAGGATATTCCACTTCCCACTCAAGGTGTGAGTAGTAGGAAAAGAAAAGGTGTTTCACCTATTGAAGCAAGCTTTAATTCAGAAACTCGTGGCCATCTTGATGCTTTGATTGCTAGGATGTTTTATACAGCAGGATTATCTTTTAATGTTGCAAGAAATCCATATTTTAGACAAGCATTCATGTATGCTGCCAATCATTCTTTGGGAGGATATGCCCCTCCAAGTTATAACAAGTTGAGGACCACTCTTGTGCAAGAAAAGACACATGTAGAGAGAATGTTGCAGCCTATTAAGTCAACATGGAGCTCAAAAGGTGTGAGCATTGTATCAGATGGATGGTCAGATGCACAGAGGCATCCACTATTAAATTTTATGGTTGTAACAGAAGGTGGTCTAATGTTTATTAGAGCAATCAACACTGAAGGAGAAGTTAAGAAGAAAGAGTATATTGTTGAAAAGATATTAGCTGTAATTGATGAGATTGGAGCACAAAATGTTGTGCAAGTAGCCAAGTAATCACTGATAATGCAGCCAATTGCAAAGCTGATGGGCTAATGGTTGAACAAGTGCATCCTCATATTTTTTGGACACCATGTGTTGTTCATACTTTGAATCTTGCCTTGAAAAATATATGTGCTTCTAGAAATGTTGATGATGAGCTTTATGAAGAGTTCAATTGGATTAGTGATATTGCTGGAGATGCCTTGTTTATTAAGAATTTTATCATGAATCACTCCATGAGGTTGTCTATGTTCAATGAACATAGTAAGTTGAAATTTCTTGCCATTGCTGATACTAGATTTGCATCAGTCATTGTGATGTTGAAGAGATTCCGTGCTATTAAGGATTCTCTTGCACAAATGGTAGTGAGTGAAAAATGGAGCACATATAGGGAAGATAATTCAGGCCAAGCAGCTTTTGTCAAAGAGAAAGTGGTAAATGATATTTGGTGGGATAGTGTTTGCTACATCCTTGATTTCACAGAGCCAATCTATTCTATGATTCGTGCAGCTGATACTGACAGACCATGTCTCCATTTGATATATGAGATGTGGGATACAATGATAGAGAAGGTCAAGGTTGTTATTTATCGTCATGAGAGAAAACAACCACATGAGCACTCCATCTTTTACTCTGCAATTAATGAGATATTAGTGAGTAGATGGGCAAAAAGTAATACCCCATTGCATTGCTTGGCACACTCATTAAATCCCAAGTAAGGTCAATTCTATCTTCTTTACATTAATAAAGTAGCACACTTCACATTGTTTGACTCATTCCTTATTCACATGTTTGTTAGGTATTATACTGAAGAATGGATTAATGAGGTTCCAAATCGCCAAGCACCTCATATGGATCAAGAGATTTCAGAAATGAGAAGCAAATGCTTTAGGAGGTTCTTTTCTGGTGATGAATTGAAACAGATCAAGCAACAGTACGCTGATTTCTCTTTGTTTGGTACTGGATTTAATTCATTTGATTCACTTGAGGATAGACTTCATTATGAGCCAAAACAATGGTGCGGAATTCATGGTACTAGTGCTCCTGAGTTGAAAAAAATGGCATTGAAATTACTTGGACAACCAACATCATCTTCTTGTGCTGAAAGAAACTGGAGCACATATGGGTTGATGCATAGTTCAATCAGAAATAGGTCTTTATTCCAATCATTCTTTTGCCATCTTTTTTTATTTGTCACATACTCACCTATTCTACTATTTATAATTGATCACAATTAATATTATTGTAGACTTAATCCTAGACGTGCCGAGGATTTAGTGTTTGCACATCAAAACTTACGTCTTCTTTCAAGGAAATCTAAAGATTACTGTCAAGGCCCATCAGCAATGTGGGATATTGGAGGAGACAGTCATGACATTGATCTTGATGGTGGTGCTGATTTTCTTTAACAAGCACAACTCTCTTTGGATGAACCAAACTTAGAGAGGCTAATTGAGGATATCAATGCATTGGATTTACCTAATGATGGTGTAGGGCCATCAGAGAATGCATGACCCATGAATTATTCTTCTCTACTGCTAGTTTGAATGTTGGAATGTTGGACCAAACTTGTTTTGATTTGCTACTTAATTATGTTGGAATGTTAAGATTATCAAATTTGCTACTTAATTATGTTGGATTGTCACACTTGCTACTTAATTATGTTGGATTGTCATATTTGCTACTTAATTATGCTTCTGTGTGTGTTCATTTTCATATTGAATTCATGTTATTATTTTTCTGTGTGTTAACTTGTTATATATATATATATACACGTATCGATGTATCCATGTTTTTTGGAAAATGTCGTATCGAAGTATCCACGTATCCGGGCTACATAGCCAGCAACCGAGCAGGAGAAGCCAATCCGACGAGGACCAAGCCAGATCCGGCAAGAGAAGTAGAGAAGAGCCCGATCCAACAGAGAAGCTAGATCTGGCCGAAGAAGCTGGATCCGGTTCTAGTCACGAGTAGGACAACGGGGGTAAACCTCGCTCTGATGCCATGTGAGGAAAGCAGCTTGTATTCAATGGAGGCCATAGACCAGAATATATACATGTACAATATGCACAAAACCCATTATACTCTAGAGATATTACACAAGACATATACATCTACAATAGGTGCTAACCATGTGAATCAAACTAAATATTGGCAATGGTAACAGAAATTGGATACTCTTTGATTTGCCATCAAAATTTAGCAACGCCAATGAAATTGAACAGCACTATAGGGGCAATTTGATGCTATGTGGGAGTGCACGTCTACCCATCCCGCGCCAGCTCAAGGATATTGGGATCAGTTAGCTCATTCAATTAAATAATTCAAGTTGTTAGCATTTTTAGATTTGGTTGTTACAAGTTTGTTAGCAGCCAGCAACCTCTATAAGATGGTTGCTCAGTCATGATCCAACAATCTTATAAAGAATTACATTACACTCTGTTACTTAATAATACTTTAGAACCAAAAAAATCTGATTGAATGCGGACCATCGTACCATAGAACTTGTAGTTAGCAAAGCAGGAAAATCTGAACTGAAAAAATGTTCCATCAAGTATGTTCATGGAAAGCAAAGGTACTTTTCTTATTGATAACCAAGAACTTGCAAAACTATTCAATGCATAAAGCCAACTAACAATCACCTTGGAGAACTAGATCGTTTCTGAGCAAATTGACCAAGCATGGATCTCAATGTTCCGAGAGCTTCATCAGCAGCCTATAAAATGTAAATGATGTAAAATTCGATTCAGAAATATAACATGTTTGTAACTAGTCAAACCAGAAAGTCCCTTGCATGTTAAAACAAACACTTACCCCCTAATTCCCTAGGCACACCTCATACGAAAACAAAAGATGTTTTATACTAACCAAACTCCAAAGTCAGAACTGTTAGAGTGTGTGTGTCTTGCCCTATATGGCCCTTGTAGGCTACTATTATTATCCACCCACCCTTCTAGGATTGGGTGAGGAATACAATCTCTATTATTATCCACCCACCCTTCCAGGATTGGGTGAGGAATACAATCTCTTTCATGGTATCAGAGCCTTAGGGCTCTCTCTCCTCTCCCCTCTCCCCTTTCCTCTCTCTCCCCTCTCCTCTCTCCAGCCATCGGCGCCGTAGCCGCCGCCACCGTGGCCGGCGAGCAACCTCCGTCGCCGGTGCCGGACTCCTCCTTCCCCCTCCTCTCCCCTCTCTCTCCCCGTCGCTAGGGTGGCTAGCAGGTCCCTGTCGCGGCCGGATCCAGCACCGCCGCGACCTGATCTGGCGTCGGTGCGGCTGGATCTGGTCGTAGCGGCTCGGCTGCGGACGGGGTCTTCACCTTCATGACGCCGACGGCCTCCTCCCTCTTCCCCGCCGCGCCGCTGCTCAACTCGGCCACGTGTGGACTGGACACCGCCGCCGGACCACCCTCCTCCCTCTTCACCACCGCGCCGCCGCTCGGCTCAACCGTAGGCGGGCTAGACGCAGCCGCCGGCACCCTCTCCTCCCCCTTCGACGAGCTGGCCACCACTGGAGCCCCCTCCTTCCTGGCGCCACCCCTGATTGTCAGGCTCAGCAATGCCGCTGCGGGTGCCTCCTTCCACGTCGCGCTGCCACCGATGGCAGCTGCCCCCACGGCCAGATCTGCCCTATTTTGGCCGCCGTGGGCTGGTCGGCCACCACCGCGGGTTGGTACGCCACCGCCGCTGGTGCTCTGACCCCGGGTTCCGTCGTGGCCGTCTACCCCACCGTCGCGCCGGTCTCCACCACCCTTGGCTCCACCGATGTGGTTGCCACCGACGCTACACTTGTTGTCGCCCTCGCCATCGCCAAGACCGCCGCTGCTCGGGAGCGCGAGCGGGCAGCAGCTTTTGTCTGGGAGAGTGCCCGCCAAGCCGCCGTTGCGCTGGCCCAGCATGTTGCTGAGGCCAAGCGCCACCTCGGGGGTGGTCCTCTCTCCGACCACCTTGTTCCCCCTGCCCCTTCCACCGCGGATCCAGTTGTCGTCGCAGATCGAGTTGTCGCGCAGCTCCAAGCTCAGGCGGCCAGTATCTAGAACATCCGGTCACTCGTACCAATCACACTCAATCCCTCTTCGCCCTCCTACGCGCACTGGCGAGATCTGGTGCTCCTCATGCTCTAGCGCTACGCCCTGGATGACCACGTCCTCGTCGACACTCTAGTGGTCGCCCGAGGGTCGGCATGGCAACGCATGGACAGCGTGTTGCTGTCTTGGATCCTTGGCTCTGTCACCCTCGAGCTACAAGACATCGTGTGGGAGCTTGGCGGCACCACTCATCAGGCCTGGATTGCGATCGAGGGGCAGTTCCTTGGGAACCGTGAGGCTCATGCTCTCAGTTGGACACTGTCTTCCGCACCTTCGTCCAAGGGGATCTCTCCGTCTCGGAGTACTGCCGTCGCATGAAGGGGATGGCGGACTCCCTTCGAGACCTCAGAGTGCCTGTTGTGGACCGCACTCTTGTCCTCAACATCCTCCATGGCCTCAGCGACACATACGCCCACCTCTAGACGTGGATCAGCAGGACGGTGTCGTTCCCATCTTTCCACAAGGTCCAGGATGACATTGCCCTCGAGGAGCTTACCCGAGGTCTCGCTCCCACGCCTGCCACCGCTACTGCTCTCGTCGGCCCACCTCCACCCCACTGTCGATGCTGACCCCTTCTCTTCTCGGTGGTCCTCCCACCGGATCCACCGATGGTGGGGGGTTAGGGTGGTGGTGGTGGCAGCCGTCGTCGCCAGGGGAGGCGGCTGGATGGTGTTGGTCGCGTTCCTACCTTTGCTACACCGGCCCCTGCCACCGTGAGTGCGCCCTGGACATCCTTCTCCCACCCGTGGTCGGGGCGCATTTCCATGTGGCCTGGGCAGTTCACATGAGGAGCTCCTCGGCCGACCACACCACCTGCGGCCATGCTCACCGGGCCAGCCCAACACACACTGCCTCCGGTCTGGCCGGTGCAGCACCCACCACTTCCGGCATGGGCTCCGTTGTCCGACGGGTGGGACTAGGCGCCTCTTGCTCACTCCTTTAGCACCTTAGGGTTGACACCGCCTGCCGCCATGGACTAGGTGGCTGACTCGGGTGCCTCCTACCACACCACTCCCCATGCTAGTATACTCTCTTCCCGCAGACCGCCCCACCCACTTTGCCTCTCTTCTATCATGGTTGGGAATGGCTCGTGTCTTCCGGTCACCTCTGTGGGTGATGCGGATTCTTGTGGCTCTTTTCGCCTTCACAATGTTCTTGTTGCTCCTGACATTGTTCATAATTTTCTTTCCATTCGTCAATTCACTTCTACAACTCTTGTTCTGTTGAATTTGACTCTTTTGGTTTGACTGTGAAGGATTTGGTTACCCGACGTCCTCTTCTCCGTTGTGACAGCACTGGACCTCTCTACATGCTTCGCCTTCTGCTGCTCCACCTTCGTCTTCTCCTTCGTCCGCGCTGGCTGCCACAGCTTCCTCCACCCTCTGGCACCGCCGGCTTGTTCGCCCCAGCGTCGACGTTTTGGCTTAGCTTTGTAGTAGCTCCTCTGTTCCATGTACTAGGGCTACCAGTGAGCATATTTGTCATGTGTGTCAGCTAGGTCGCCATGTTCGTTTACCTTTTCCTATTTCTTCCTCGCATGTTGTTTATGCTTTTGATCTTATTCACTGTGACTTGTGGACCTCTCCGATCATGAGTATTTCTGGTTATAAATATTATCTGGTGGTTCTTGATGATTTTTCTCACTACTCATGGACTTTTCCTTTGCGGTTGAAGTCAGACACCTTCCCCATGCTCAATCACTTCTTTGCTTGGGTGTCCACTTAGTTTGGGGTCACTATTCAAGGCGTTTCAGTGTGATAATGAATGTGAGTTTGATAACTCCGCCTCTCGGGCTTTCTTCCTCTCTAAGGGAGTCCAGTTGCGCATGTTGTGCCCCTATACCTCCTCTCAGAACGGCAAGGCTGAGCGCATGATTCGTACCACTAACAATGTTATGTGCTCTATGCTTTTTCAGGCTTCTGCTCCCGCTCGCTTCTATGCTGAGAGCCTCCTTACAGCCACCTACTTGCTCAATCGCTTGCCTTCCAAGGCCACGCGCGCTCCCACTCCTCACCATGCCTTGTTCGGCACCCCTCCTTCCTATGCTCACCTTCGTGTCTTCAGGTGCGCCTGCTATCCTAACACCTTTGCCACTGCCCCTCACAAGCTTGCGCCCCGCTCGACCCTCTATGTGTTTCTCAGTTAGTCCCTCGACCACAAGGGATTAGGGATGGCAATTGTGCCCGATTACCCGTTTACCCGCGGGTAAAAACCCTAATGGGATTGAGTTTGTTCTCAAATTTGTACCCGACGGGTAAACGGGTATGGGTATGGGTATTGACTACCCATACCCGTTTACCCGTTTACCCGATTATCTGAGATATAAAAACTAATTTGAGAACTATCCCCACTTGCCGAAATCCCCATGCCGTTTACTCGTATGAACTCGGGTGTGAACTATCCTTTGCACCAATATCAACTCTACTTCCACTCTGGTTGCTTCTGATTTTATTGCTTCCATGGTAGCCTCTGTTGTTTCGAAGCATTTTCTAGCTCCTAGTTTGATTTTATGGATTTGCTCAACGCCATGCTGACTTGCAACACCTAGCAGAGCTCCCATCAGCTTCATTTCCATGAGATGGTTGCACCTGAGATGCACGGTTTTGCTCATACAACTCCAACATTTGATTGCTAACTTTCGCAATCAGGTGAAAAAGACATGCAATATTATTTGATGTAATTATGAACCATAAAAGAAATATATCAATAAAGAATACAATGAGATCTGTCTAGGATATAAATAGAAATTTTAAAAAGCCTAATTTCTGGTTGGTTTTTGGAAATCTAACGCCCCATGAACAAGTTGCTTTTGGTTTATATAACTTGATTTCTAATTGTTAAGTTGTTAAGATGAATCCAATTTTGCATTAACTAGGTGATGCATGGTATAATTCCTTCAATTTTTTAACCCTCCTCTCTCTCCTCCCTGCTTCACGGGTAAACGGGTATACCCGCGGGTATATGGCGCCCGCGGGTAATGGGTATGGGCACGGGTTTTTACCCGTCGGGTAAACAAGTACGGGTATGCACTACCCGTACCCGTCATACCCGACTGCCATCCCTACAAGGGATATCGTTGCTTTGACCTCTTGTCTCGCCGTGTCCTTATCTCGCAACATGTCGTCTTCGTCGAGTCAGTCTTTCCTTTCTCCGCCGACTCCACTCCCGCCTCCGACATTGAGTTGGAGTCTCTGTTTTCGACTGACCTGGTGGTTCAGCCACCTTTGTCTTCTGCAGGTACACCTCCAGCTGTTCCAGCGGCTCTACCGCCGTATGGCGCGCCTTGTGTGGACACGACGTTGCTCACTGTGCCATGCGTGGCCCCGGAGCCCTCGACTATGCCACGCGTTGCCGGCTACACTGCCGCCTGATACGCTTGGTGTGGTCCCGACGCTGCCTCCCGCACCATGCGTGGCCCCGAACTCCTCGGTTGTGCCACATGCGGCTCAATCCACCACCGCCTGATGCGCCTAGTGTGGCCCCGCCGTTGCCTCCTATGCCATGTGCGGCCACGACGTCCCCTGCTGCACCTACACTTGTCCTGGAGTCGCCCGCCTCACCATGAGCGGCCCCGACATCTTTTTCCCACTACGCCGACCTCGTGCACGTCTACTAGCGAAGCCCAACGATTGCTGCCCCAGGCCCCCAGCCCGCTCTCACAACGAGCCTCCGGTGTACCACCCGCCCATCCTTCACTGCGATCCCCGCCACACTCACCAGATGGTGACTCGGCGGGATGTGAGGGTTCTCCGTCCGATGGACCGACTTGTCCTCTCCGCCACCACTGGCCTGCGGGTCTCTCCTATACCCTGTTACGTCTGTGGCGCCCTGGCGGATCCACACTGGCGTCAAGCAATGGAGTATACGACCTTTCTAGCCAACCAAACCTAGGACCTAGTGCCGCGTCCCTCTGGTTGTAATGTGGTGAGTGGCAAGTGGATCTAGAGTTGGCAAGGCGGATGGTACACTGGATCAGTACAAGGCTCGTTGGGTCCTCCAGGGCTTCACTCAGCGCCCTAGAGTTGACTATGACGAGACTTTTAGCCTAGTGGTGAAGCCCGCTACAGTTCACACTATTCTCTCCCTGGCGATCTCCCGTTCCTGGCTGGTTCACTAACTAGATGTGAAGAATGTTTTCCTTCATGGCACCTTGACAGAGACTGTGTATTGCAGCCAACCTGCGGGCTTCGTGGATCCCACTCACCTCGAGCTGGTCTGCCGGTTCAACAAGTCTCTGTATGGTTTGAAGCAGGCTCCTCGGGTTTGGTACTGCCGCTTTGCTTCCTTCCTAGTGACTTTGGGGTTCAGCGAAGCCAAGTCTGACACCTCTCTGTTTGTCCTCCACCGCAGGTTGTCACCTCTTTGCAGCGGGAGTTTGCTATGAAGGATCTTGGTGTTCTTCATCACTTCTTGGTTGTGACTGTGGAGCCCCACGCTAATGGTCTATTCCTTCACCAGCGCAAGTACACCTTTGATATCCTTCAACGAGCAGGGATGACTGACTGCAAGCCTTGTTCCACCTTAGTTGATGCTCTGACCAAGATTTCCGGTACCAAGGGTGCACCAGTGGATGATCCCACTGCCTATCGAAGCCTCGTTGGTGCCCTTTAGTACCTCACCTTCACTCAGCCGGATATCTCGTATGCAGTTCAATAGGTGTGTCTTCACATGCATGATCCACAGGACCCGCACCTCACCGCTATGAAGCGGATTCTCCGCTATCTGCGCGGCTCCCTCAACTTCGAGCTTCATCTTCGACGTTCTCCGGTAGCTGAGCTCATGGTTTACACTGACGCCGACTGGGCGGGCTGCCCGGACACGCGTCGTTCCACCTCCGGCTTCGCCGTCTTCCTTGGCGGCAACCTCGTGTCTTGGTCGTCCAAGCGACAGCCGGTTGTCTCCCGTTCTAGTGCCAAGGCTGAGTATCGCGCGATTGCTAACGGCGTGGCGAAGGCCTCCTGGCTCCGGCAGCTCCTGGAGGAACTCCAAAGAGCCCTCACCAGGAGCACCTTGGTCTACTGCGACAATGTGAGCGTCGTCTACCTCTCCACCAACCCCGTCCAGCACCAGCGCACCAAGCATGTGGAGATCGATCTCCACTTCGTCCATGATCGTGTCGCCGTGGGAGATGTCTGTGTTCTACACGTGCCTACCACCTCCCAGTTCGCCGACATCTTCACCAAAGGCTTGCCTTCCTCCACCTTCTCCGAGTTCCGCTCCAGTCTCAACGTCCGTTGCGCCAGAGTTTCGACTGCAGGGGGTGTTAGAGTGTATGTGTGTGTGTGGCCCTGTATGGCCCTTGTAGGCTACTATTATTATCTACCCACCCTTCCAGGGTTGGGTGAGGAATACAATCTCTTTCAAGAACTACATTATTAGATATTTTACCTACTGATAAAAAGCTCAGCAGCCAGAATGCAATGTTCAAAATAGCCGGATTCACTTCCAAAAGCTAGAATTGAATGTGAAACATGACTACAGTTATTATACAAACTGGAAAAAAGAACAGAAGTTAGTAGGATGCAAAAGCAAAAAAAGAAAACAGTTGCTGAAGTATGAGGCTGGCTTATAACCTGAAGCTTAGCTTCTTCCCATGTTGTTCCCACGCCATTGCCTAGAATTTGTCCACCAACTTCTACCTGAAAAGCCAAAGGTCAAGCGAACACTAATTATAATTCACAGTTTCAGGCTGTTTGCTGAAACACTTAACTTTTGTAAATAAAGCAAGCAACATGTGCCACAGTGCCAGAGAGTTCACGCCATCAACCATGCACAATCAGTAAACAATTAATTTTATTGAATTTGATCATGTAAAATTACATGAACATGTTCTATATAAGAAGCAAAATGTATCAAAATGACATGCTGCAAGTCTGACAACAGTAACACTAAAGTGCTGACACATCATTGTGTACCATACATACACCCAGAAAAAAGGCATGACCCTAGACATTCTCCCCAGCAATATAAGTAATCTAGAAGAATGTGTACTTTCTATATATTACTATAGCTATCAAGTTAAATGCATGAAAAACGAAGTTTCTAACTGACCTCAGCATAAGTTTCTTTGCCTACTGATCCATCAGGAGATGTTCGAGCTTGAAAAACTAAGTTATATCCCTCAACCGTGCACTGTGACACATTTTCAAATATATTATACATTAATTAGACAAGTGCATAGTCAAATCACCAACAATCTAAGCTTCTTACAAGTTCCTTGAGAGCAGCAATAGAGCCCCCTGTTTTCACAAATCAAGATTCCTCTGAAGTACTTGCAATTGGCAACACATCATCCCTAGTACTTCCAGGGTATCCAAAAAAGTTTGGATTGATACCAAAACCATTTTCTTTCATATCAGACATCTTATTTGGTTCAGATGATAGATATTTATCTGCAAGTAATTTTGACATGTAGAATCAATACAAAATACTGTACAAAACAAGGTTCCAAAATGCACAAAATAATACAAGAATAGCAATATTCTGCTTCTTTCATCAGAAACTAAAAAGGCAAACCAATGATGTACTATCAGCAAACATGTAAAAATCTAGCACTATGAGGTGATAAATACGGTATGTGCCCACATTGACAGGTTCCAAGATATTTGACGATGCTAAAAGAGACTAATTTTAACAGCAACACACCCTATGATCCAGGTAATCATGTCATGGATCTTCTAATGAAAATGATTTGTCATGGTTGCAACAACATTGATGGCAGAAAACACTGTTATATGTGCAATAAGGAAACTAGAAAATCGAGTAGCCTAAGCATGCAAGACGAACTTACTAGCCAAATTTCTTAAAGAAATTTCTGCAGCTTGACATTGTGCTTCTTTCCTTGTCCTGCCAATTCCTTCACCAACTTTTTCTCCAACAATCCAACCTGAAAGAGATAAGAGACAACAGAAATAAGAGAGATAATTAAGGCAACAAATATTACAAGACATCAAAACAATCGCACATTTCCTTCATAAGATTAGCTTCAAGGCTTCGAGTAAAGTGCAGATTCAGTATTTCAGTCATTGGTCAGTGTTGTTGATCTTTCTCAAGATAACCAAATTCTGTTAGATAATTATATTGCCATTGTAGGGAATCCTATTACCAAGATAACTTTCAAAATGCTGATTTGACATCTTCCAAAAAATTCTAGAGATGAACTTGATTATTTGATGCAACTAAGTATGAAAATATAATCTAAATATGGAGATACCAATCATGGTCATTGAATAGAAGTTCCAGTATACCTCGATAGAGAAGTGTAATTCTGAAGTATCACATAGTGATGCCCTGTACTCCACCTAAAAACAAGAACAAATGTAAATGACTATGAAAATTAGTCTCATCAATACTGAAAGCTCAAAACTACCTTAGACCCACACTTCAGCGCAATCTCCTCTAGCATGCTTGCAGAGCTCCCTGCATGACGGGCAAAGCATTGTCCTGATACTATCTGGTTGTTTCTCTGACTTGCAGGAACCTGCCTAGTTGCTAGCTCCTCTCCTTCAGGATGTAGACACAGTTAAGCATATAGAAGAACATAATCTATATACTGTGTAAACATTGCAAGAGTAAAATGTTTCCTAACAGGCGTATGGAATTTGATTATATTTTTTCCACTTATGGATGCTACTGCATAGTTACACATTACAAGACAATTGTCTAGGAAAAATATTGAGTGCTTGTTTAAGCGTGCAAATGTAGAAACCATGATGAGTGCACCTGGTCTTGAGTTCATAAAACTCATACTGTTGGGGGAATTAGTTTCCCCTTGAACAGGGGCCAAATGACATCAGCCTCCAAAGGCCTCGGGCCCGAAGCATGTCAACTGGCGAAGCCTAGAGGCGAGCCCCAGCCTCCTCTGACGAAGTCAACTCCAAGATCAGCCAAGACTTGCCCTTCCAGAGCCAAGCCTCCAGGTCCCTTCCGGAGTCAAGCCCCGGTCCCCCTCAAAGCCTTCTCCGGAAGCTTTCGGAGCCCACCTCGGAGCCCTCTTCGGGGCCCGCCTCGATGCCCTCTTCGGGGCCCACCTCGAAGCCCGCCTCGGAGCCCTCTTTGGGGCCCGGCTCGGAGCCCTCTTCAGGGGTCGCCTCGGAGCCCTCTTCGGGGTCCGCTTCGGAGCCCCCTCAGCTACCTCTGACTAAAGACCTCCGGCATATGCTCTGGACCAGAGGAAATATCCAAGCATCGCTATAGTATAAAGCTGTACAGGGGCCCCTTGCCCTTGGTACTCCGTATACCTACTCCAGATGTGACGTTTATCTACCAAGTCTGTAAAGTCGAATGTACAGTACTCTAGCCTTTTTTCCCTTCTTGCCCCTGTAAAGCCTACGGCTTGTACAGGGCAATTGGGTCTTTTCCTTTGGCCTGCATGCCTATAAAAGCAGGGCCATGCCCTTGTAATAGACAAGTTCAGTAGGGGCAAAACTATGCCAAATCCACTATAAACTTGACGTAGGGCTATTATCCCTCGAGGAAGCCTGAACCAATATAAATTCTCTCTCCCTCTATGAGAACCCTTCGAGGGTCACTCTACACACCATATACCACATAAAAACCTGTTGTAGCTAACACAATTACTACAATAGTTGGCGTCGTCTGTAGGGAGCTTAGTACTAAAAGCTAAGTTCTCTGCCACTGCCTGTATCTCGAAGTACGCTTGAAGGGAAGCTTTGGAGTCCCACAACTCCACGCACCCTTTGGCAAGAGGCATCGAGTGCAGCTCGAAGGCCTTTCTCGCCTTCCACCACCCCTCGCGCCACGGAGTGCACCCTTCGGCAAGGGGCTCCGGGCGCTCACCAGAGGCCTCAGAAGCCCTAGGAGCTACGAGGCAAGCTCTCAACCAAGCAAAGCCACAGTCTCCGGACCAGATCAAGCTTCAAAAGGTATGGACACAAACCGAAGCCTTGCTTCGTCTTATTCCAAATTGAAGCCTTGCTTCGCCTTTTTAATTCTGAAGCCTTGCTTCGCTTTATCTAAATACCGAAGCCCTGCTTCACTTTATTTAATGTCGAAGCCCTGCTTCACTCTATTTAATGTCGAAGCCATGCTTCATTTTCTGATTACCAAGCCTTTCCCTTTATTTAAAAAACCAAAGCTTTACGGTGCCCTTATTGAACCCCAAGTCAAGGCTCCATTCTCGAAAGAACCGAAGTACCACTTCGCATCAGTAAGGACCGAAGCACTGCTTCGATCTATTTAAAACCGGAACACTCCTTCGAAGGCTACACAGCGCCTCCGGGCCAGTAGCAGTAAGATAAAGGACTCCGGGCCACCGGCCCGATGCGTTCAGGGATTCCGAGTTGCGCACCCGAAGCATCCAAGGGTCGAAGGTGACCAAGGGTTGAAGGTGATCCAGAGTCAAAGGTGGCTCACATTATCACAGGTTCGGTGAATCCACACCACCCATTCCATTCTCATTGCAGAATCAAGCTCAGAAGCCTTGCTTCGCTATCTGAACACGCTTCGAAGCCTTGCTTCGCGTGTCGATACCCAATTCAGGATTTAAGCATGCTGAGACCATGCCTCGCCAAAAAATTAAATGCGCTTCGAAGCCTTGCTCGCGCATATTATCTAAAACCAAGCATGTCAAAGCCATGCTTCGTTGAATTGAATGTTGCCAAAGCCTTGCTTTGCTTCAAAATAAAGCGTTCGAAGCCCAAAAGAGGCCTCTGATCAAAGCGATATAAGCATCCGAAGCCGCTAAAGGCGCACACCTTCGCATTTGTAATTGCGCGCTCCGGCAACGACTAAGTCCCTAACCGCCACGCGCAAGGGGGGACCGAGGTATGTATGCGAAGTGTGCGAATGAAATGTGCAGTACGAGCGTGACAAGCTAAATGTTCGGAACACATAATTTATGCGAAGCATGCAAATGAAGTATGCAAATACAGCAAAATCCATTCATTGAATGCTAAAAGCAAAGTATGTTACAAATACACTTTGAGAACTAAAGCTACGGGTAATCTGTATCTAAGCCTAGGAAAAAGCAAGCTCGAGGCCCCGACATGTTCGACCCTCGCTTGCTCTTCTTCCGGGCGGGGCCCCCTCGGCATGACGAAGCCCCGTCGGAGCCTGACCTCCCGCGGTCAGACCATCCACGCTCCGAAGCCCGCAGATCTCGTCTTTTGCCTTGCAGGTTGGTCCAAGTCTGAGACGCAGGCGGTGCCGCATCGAAGGCAGAAAAGTCTAGGGCTTCATCGCCTTGTAAGGCTGTACCCGAAGACTACACCCCCTCGCCACTTAAGCCTACTTCGAAACAGATTAAGTCTGGCAAAGATGAAGAACCCTGAAGGGGCTCCGTCTTCTCGGTAGCCAGCAGCTCCTGAGCTACTTCGGGAATTGCCTCTAGGACCCCTCAGAAGTTTGAAACGAGGGGGGCCTTCGGACCTAGCTACCTCGAGTACCACCCAGAGTTGGCGAAGCTCTTCTGAGTCCTCAAGCATTTCGAAGTCAACATCCAAAGGTTGAGCCTGGACAGGTATAAAGTACCCCCGCATCTCTATTAATAAACTGATAAGTCATTTACAGGCCTACGACTAAGAATTACAAAAAGCCTAAGGAGGTCTACACCGATGTTTTCAAGTCGTCGTCTACTCGACGATTAATCGACGATTACTCGTCAAGTCGGTACCCAGACTCCGAGTTGTATGCTCGACTCGACTAGTTGTCTACTCGATCAACGAGAACGACTAATCGTCGTTTAGTAGCGATTAATCACATTTTTCTTGGCGTCCTTGTCGTGCGGCTATGTGCTGCTACAGTAGCCCAATACATGGGCCTTTTAGAGTTGGCCCATTATAACAGCCCATGTTTTTATTACATATTTCAACCCCCACGTACTGTGTAACCCTAGCTGGCATATTATTGCTCCTGTGTTGGCGGCGACTGTTGGATTTCTAGCCGGCGGCTGCTGCTAAATTGTTGGTCGGCGGCTGCTACAGTACCTCCTCTTCCGAAGATGATGAGAAGATCCTCCTCTTCTGACTCCTCCAAAGGTGAGCATTCCCTCAATCCCTCATCCTCCTCCATGTACTGTGACTCTTGCCTACACCTTTACCAGTCCCTTAAGTATGTTCTGCACCTTAGATGTTTATCTACTGCTTGAGTACTTGGCTACTTGCTACTGCTAGTTACTTGATTATCATATGTTCTGGTAGGTACTGTTAATGTAAGAGGTAATACAGTAGAAGTCGAAGTGGAACAACAAAATGCATGTACATATGCTACTGCAGTTGATGCCCCTACAGCTCCACTTGATCCCGATGTTGCTGTTAGGCTCACCCCACCTAGCCAACCCAACCATAAAACCTAGGTGTTATAGTGGGAGAGGTGGGGGCTTTTATCCATAGTCCAACATTCCCCCTACGGCGTGCGAGCCCGGCGTAGCCCGCAACAGGTTCTAGAGGCCCGGCGTAGCCCGCAACAGGTCTCAGCACACTAGAGAGGCGCAGGGGAAATCACGCAGCGGAAATGCGGAAATGCGTGGCAAGGGGGGTTCGAACCCAGGACCTTGGCTCTGATACCATGTTAGGCTCACCCCACCTAGCCAACCCAACCATAAAACCTAGGTGTTATAGTGGGAGAGGTGGGGGCTTTTATCCATAGTCCAACAGTTGCATCTTATGTTGCTGCTGCCCTAGAAAAGCTGCCACCAGATGTTAGATCTTTAGCTGAGGATCCAAAGAGGAAGGCCCATTCAAAAGACCCGGGTTGGAAGTATAGTTTCTGGCCAGATATAGGGAAAAAGGACTGGATAGAATGTATATTCTGTCATGAGAGAAACCATGGTGGAATTAAGAGATTCAAACAGCACCTTGCTGGTGGTTATGGTGATGTCGTGAAGTGTGGAAAAGCACCTGCAATAATCAGGAGTGAAATGCAAAACTACTTGGTCAAAAATTCAAGGAAACATCCTATTCCCATGGGAGAAGAGAGAGATGAACTAGTTGAAGGAGGTGATGTTGCTGCTTTAGAAGCCAATAACACAGTAGTTCATCCAAGTTCTAGGACGGTTTCAAAAAGAAGGGCTCAATCATCGATGGCTTCTTTTGTGGTTAAAGGGCACCCACAAAATCACACTAAGACAGTGGCTTCCATGCTTTGCAAGACCCCTGAAGAAGTTATTGCTGAGCGGCATAGTTCCAAGACTACTCAACCTACTATTGTGCACTGCACAAAAAGAGTAAAGATTAAAGAAGCCAAACAGATAGTTGATGATCATGTTGCCAATTTCTTCTATGAGAATGGCATACCATTAAATGCCATTAATTCAAGAAGCTGGGAGATCATGCTTGAGTCTGTAGGACAATATGGTCCTGGATACCGCTGACCTTCTTACCATGAGATAAGAAATTCATGCTTGATAGGGCATTGACAAAGACAATGGAATTGAGAGAAAAGCATGAGAAGTCTTGGCAAAAATATGGTTGCACTCTCATGTCTGATGGATGGACTAACACAAGTCACCGACATTTGATCAACTTTCTTGTGAATAGTCCAGCTGGTACTTTCTTTCTAGGCTCAGTGGATGCTTCAAGTCAGATAGCTGATGCAACCATGATAGCAGAGTTGTTGGAGGAACAAATCAATAAGATTGAGAAGGAATATGTGGTACAAGTCATCACAGAGTTGTTGGAGGAACAAATCAATAAGGTTGAGAAGGAATATGTGGTACAAGTCATCACAGACAATGGATCTAACTTCAAGGCAGCAGGAAGGATTTTAATGGAGAAGATCCCAGCTTGTTTTGGACCCCTTGTGCTGCCCACTGCTTAGATTTGATGTTGGAAGACATTGGGAAGATTGATAGCTTCAATAGTTGCATCAACAAAACAAAGATGGTGAGCAGATTTATCTACAAGCATGGTAGGATTCTTGATGCAATGAGAGCTAAGATAGGTCCTCTTGTCAGGCTCTACTGTAACTCGCCTTGCAACATCATTCCTCACCTTAGCAAGTATGTACAGGCACAAACAAGCTCTAAGAAGTCTCTTTGTTAGTGAAGAATGGCATGAGAACAGATGTCTACACAAACTGAAGGAAAAAGAGTTGAAAAGTTTATGCTTTCAATGGATTTTTGGACAGATATGGAAAATTGTTTGAGAGCTTCCCAACCACTTCTTATTGTTCTCAGGTTGGCTGATGGTGCTGAGAGGCCAGCAATTGCTGAGATTAGTGCAGCCATGGATACCGCAAAGAATAGTATAAAGGTAGCTTTGGAACATAAACCTGGATTACTCAAACAAGTGCTAGGCTATTTTGACAAGAGGTGGGAGAACCAAATGGAGCAAAAGTTATATGGGGCAGCATTGTTCTTGAACCCAGGGAAGTTTTTTGCCATTAGGGAAAACAACAAAAGAGAAGCTTCAAGGCTTAGGTCAATGTTCAATGAAGTGTTATGGAAGATGGAGCCTGATGACGACAAACAAAGCAAGATAAGTAAGCAAGCAGATGAGTATGAGAGGTCAGAAGGTGATTCCTTCTCAAAGCCAATAGTAATAAAAGATCGAGAGAGAAAAAGTCCTAGTAAGTAATTGAGCATGTAAGCATGTTACCTTTATCAACTTCTTTTCTTTGTTCTCTATGTGATGATAATTATGTTTTATAGTTCTTTGGTGGAGTGCTTATGGTGGTCTTGCATTTGAACTCCAATGTTTAGCAAAAAGAGTAATTAGTCCTTGCTGTTCAGCATCAGGATGTGAGCGTAATTGGAGCACATTTGCTCATGTAAGTAACTCAATCTTTAGTTTGAGCATACATTTTGCTTGCAGCCTGTTCAAATGTCAATTTACTATTTTTTTCCTTTGTAGATCCATACAAAAAGAGGAACGATTAGAGCACAAGAGGTTGAAAAAGTTAGTGTTCATTAGCTACAACCGGAAGATGGCAAACAGATTCAGAAGCTGCGTGAACTTGGTTTAAAAGGCAAGACACATAACTCATGGTCCTAGAAGAATTCAATGGGAGAATGAGTGGGTGGACATCAATTGTGACCCGGTTCATCAAGGTCATGTAAGTGCTGCCCAGCCACTAATAATATAACTTGGGCAGAAGTTGATCGAGCTATGGGTGTATCACAGAGTCTTAGACAAGGTCACAATGTTCATAGGGCAACTCGTGGTGATGTAATCACTTACTCAAAACGGAATAAGAGGTCAAGGGTTGTAATAGGAGATGAAGATAATAATGAACTGATAATTGTTGGGGGAATAGGTTTCCCTTGAACAAGATCCAAATGACATCAGCCTCCGACAGCCTTCGGCCCGGAGCCCAACACTGTCGAAGCATCTTCCCAAAGAAGCTGTTTCCAAGCCTCAAGGTTCACTTCGGAGCCTGTTAGGGCGAAGTCCCTGAGCCCCAGTTCGGAGGCCCAGTTCGGAGGCCCAGTTCGGAGGCCCAGTTCGGAGGTCCAGTTCGGAGCCCTGGTTCGGAGCCCTGGTTCCGAGATCCAGTTCGGAGCCCCGGTTCGAAGCCCCTATTCGGAGCCCTGGTTCGGAGCATACTTCGAAGCCCCACTTCGGAGTGTACTTCGAAGCCTCCTTGCAGCCTCTGCCTAAAGAGCTCCGGCCCTACTCCGAACCCAGAAGATATTTACGCCCCGCTACGGTGTAGAAGTCATACCAGGGGCCCCCTCTGCCATAGTTTGTCGTTTAGATGGTCAAGAAGTGACGTTGCCTGACACGTCTGTAAAGCTGTAAAGCACTTTTGTACCGTAGCTAGCTCCTTTTCCCCTCTTTGCCCCTATGAGCTAGGGCTCATAGAGGGCATCTCGGTCTTTTCCTATGGCCTGCGTGCCTATATAAAACAGGGCCAAGCCCTTGTAACAGGACACCTCCTCCAAGGGGGCCATGAGACCCTGGAGTTCACTTCTCACACCAAGGCATACCATGCCAAATCCACCACAAACTGGACGTAGGGCTATTATCCCCTAGGGGAGGCCCGAACCAGTATAATCATTTCTCCCTCTGAAGAACCCTTCGAGGTTCATTCTACACATCGATACACACATACAAAACCTGTGGTTGTAGCTAACGCAATTTGCTACAACAGTTGGCGCCGTCCGTGGGGACCTAGTCCTAAAAGCTAAGTTCTTCTGCCACTGCCCGCCAACTCGAAGTACGCTTGAGGGGAGCTTCGAAGCCTTCTTGCTTCGCGCACCCTTCGGCAAGGGGCTTCGGGTGCAGTTCGAAGGTCGTCTTCGCTTTCTCCCATCATTTGCATCTCGGAGCTCGCCCTTCAGCAAGGGGCTCCGCTTGGTGTGTCGAAGGCCGTCTTCGCCTTCTCCCATCCTTTGCATCTCAGAGCTCGCCTTCAGCAGGGGCTCCGCTCGGTGTGTCGAAGGCCGTCTTCGCCTTCTCCTATCCTTTGCATCTCGGAGCTCGCCCTTCAGCACGGGGCTCCGCTTGGTGCATCGAAGGCGTCGAAGCCCCAGGGGCTACGAGGCAAGCTTTCAGCCACTTGACGAGGTATGTACGCTATCCGAGGTACCACTTCGATATACACATATTATGGCACGTACAGCTCACCAGCTGGGCCAGGCACCCCGGCTGGCTACATCCTCCTCTTCAGCCTCCCACCACCGCCTGCTGCAGCCGTCCGAGGACGGTACGGTATCTGCTACAACCATCGACCACGACCAGCAGCGGAAACAACACCGGAAGACGTGCCTCCTCCAGCTTCGGTTACTGCAGGAGGTGGTGCCCTCGGTCCCGGCGCTCCCTGCACGGGAGACCCGTTCCCAAACGGGCTCACTGTCGCCGCCCATTCAGCGGTATGGCTTCACTGCTGCGACCTCCAACCTAGCTTCTCCGCTGCCAGGCAACATTCGCGCCGCGCTCGCCGATGCAAATTGGCGCGCAGCAATGGCTGACGAATACAAGGCGCTCCATGGACAATGGTACATGGCGCCTTGTCCCTCGACCGCCATGCGCCAACGTGATCACCGACAAATGGGTCTTCAAACACAAGCATCATGCTGATGGCCTCTCTGGCTCGTCATAAAGCCAGATGGGTCGTTCGTGGGTTTTCGCAGCAGTACGGCATCGACTACGACGAAACATTCAGCCGGTTGTCAAACTGGCCACCATTCGGGTTGTCCTCAGCATCGCCACATCCCGCTCTTGGCCAATTCATCAGTTGGACGTGAAGAACGCCTTTCCTTCATGGTCATCTAGATGCGACGGTCTACTGCCAGCAGCCGCCTGGTTTAGTGGACGTGGCCGCTCCTGACCATGTCTACCTCCTGCAAAGGTCCTTGTATGGACTCAAGCAGGCACCCAGAGCATGGTACTAGAGGTTCTCCGGCTTCATCCAGCGGAGCGGCTTCACCGGCTTCGACCTCCGACACATCCCTCTTTGTTTACAAAGCAGGTACCGATATCGCCTACTTGCTGCTCTACGTCGACGACATCATCCTGACGGCTTCATCGACCTCGCTTCTTCATCGCATCCACGAGCTTCTTCAATCCGAGTTCGCCATGACAGATCTGGGGATCTTCATCATTCCTTGGGATTTCTGTCACGCGCTCTGATGATGGTCCTCTTCCTCTCCCAACGGCAGTATGCCATGGACCTACTACAGCGCGCAGGCATGGCTGAGTGTCACTCTACAGCAACACCTGTGGACAATCCTGCCAAGCTCTCTGCTACGGATGGCGCTCCGGTAGAGGATGCCACTCAGTACCGCAGCCTCGCTGGAGACCTGCAGTACTCACACTGACGCATCAGATCTTGCCTATGCCGTGCAACAGGTTTGCCTCTTCATGCACGACCCGCGCGAGCCTCACTTGTGATGCTTCAAACGTGTCCTGCGGTACGTCAAAGGCACCCTCTCCACCAGGCTTCACATCGGTGCAGGGAACATCACCAGCTGACCGCCTACTCCGACGTGATTGGGCGGGTGTCTAGACACTCGGCGCTCACTTCAGGCTATTGTGTCTTTCTTGGCGACAACTTGGTCTCCCTGGTCCTCCAAACGACAGATACGGTCTCTCGTTCAAGTGCGGAGGCCGAGTATCGTGCGGGCACACGCGTGGCGGAGACATGTTGGCTTCGTCAGCTATTCAGGAGCTCCACGCCCTCCCTCTCTTCTGCGACAATTGTCTACTACGACAACGTCAGTGCTGTCTACATGACCGCCAACCCAGTTCACATCGTCGCACGAAGCACATTGAGATAGACATTCACTTTGTCCGTGAAAGGTTGCCTTGGGACAGGTCCGAGTGCTCCACGTTCCTTCATCCCATCAGCTCGCGGACATCATGACCAAAGGGTTACCTATACAACTGTTCACTGACTTTAGGTCCAGTCTTTGTGTTCGTGACACTCCAGCTTAGACTGAGGGAGGGTGTTAGAATATATTAGCATCAGCCCATTGGGCATGTAGGCCTGTGGCCCATCTACATGTATCTTGGCAGCCAAGTCTTCTAGACTATATAATAAGTAGACACCCCTGTCAAGGGTGTGGTTGCAGCTCACTTTTCAAGGATGATAAGGAAGCTAAATCTGTTTGTCAAGCTTACAACCTTAACAATCTAAGAATGTATCACCAAAAACAGACCCCTAAAAGACAACGACGAACTAAAGAAGACATTGTGATCCACAAACATGACCTAGGCGATGATGCCACTGCTGGAAGGAGCTAGAAGTCGAGGAAGCGAAAAAACTAGCAGTGGCAGTGGAAGGAAGACAAGCCAGTCAAGCTCCCAGAGACACTAAGAATCATGGCGTCAAGGGCTAGTACCAATCAGAGCACCTGTGTGACGATCCTAAACACAACAAGAGTCAGAATCAAGGATAACACGATAATCATGGTCAGTAAGCTAACCAGCGAACATGAGCTGCATGGTGAATTTGGGAACATGAGCAACAGGGAAAACACACAAAGAAGTGCTAAGAGTGCCACGACCAGCAACAGAAAGTGGAGTACCATTAGCAGTAACAACATGAATAGGAGAAACAAGAGGATGAAGTGAGGACAAACTAGAAGAATCAGAAGTCATATCAAAAGATGCTTCTGAATTAAGAATCCAAGGTGAAGTACCTGACTGCGTACGAGGTGGTCTCTCAGTAACAGTGGGAAGAGTAGCAGAACCAGTAGAACCCGTCGGTGCAGAACCAAAGGTAGCAACCAGATGACGAAGCAACATCACAATCTCTGCTGAGTGTCAGCCAACAAGGTAGTCGAGGAGGTAGCCGGAGTAGGAGCACAAGAGGAACGTCGAAGATGCTTCTTCTTCCGGTAGCAGTTCACCTCGACATGCCCCTCCTTGCTACAGTAGGTACAGCGAGGGCAGGCACCATCACCTGAAGTGGGCACAGGAGTCACATGAGATCAGACGACAGTGCAGTCGAAGACGTAGGTGCAGTAGGTGGACGAGCAACCAACAATGAAGGAAGACATAACAGTCTAGAGCACGCCGCCACGCAAACGAGTCTCCTTTGAGCGCAACTCCGTAAGAGCCTCCACAAGTGTGACATGAGGGTATCGAGCAAGCAGCTGAGCCCGACGCTGCTCAAACTCCGGACAAAGACGAGTCAAGAACTCGTAGAGACGTCGAAAGTCACGCTTAGCACGGAGAGCCAAACATCATTGACAAAGGTGGCAGCCAACAACAAACAAAGAGTCTAACTGACACCACACATCGGACATCTGAGCATAGAAAGCATCAATTGTGACATCACCCTGCTGAAGAGATTGCTCCTAGCGAACAACAGACGGCTAAAGAGCATCCCCTGAGGGCTCATAGGTCTGACGAAGATGAGTCCACATCTGAAAGGCAGTAGGGAGCCCAACAATCTCAGAAGAGAACCGGTGCTCCACACTAGCAATCAGAATAGATGTTGCACGAGCATTATCATCCATCCACTGAGCAATATCAGACAATCGATCACGGTACAACTCCAAAGCTTCAGAATAGTGGTTGTCTGGTCTCCGGTGTCAACCATCGACTGCACAGGCTTCATCGGAGGCTCTAGGGAAGGCGGGCAAGGAACATCGCCACAGAGAACACCCCAAAGGCAAAGACCGCGGATGTGAACACGCATATGCCGCATAAAGTCCCAATAGTTGGTACCATCAAATATCACTAAGCACCGAGGAACTGAAACAATGCTCGATGACATCTTGAAGAGATGTGAAACAACGACGAGAGTACAAAGGAAGCGCCTAGTCGTTGCAACTTTTTTTTACTTTTTTCACAGGCTCCTTTCTACTTCTCTAGGTCACGAGCAGGGAAGCAAGCGGGGAGAGGAACGAGAGGCAGCGGCTGATGGCTGCCAGTAGCAGCAGTAGCAGTGTGGGGCTATAGGAGGCACAGCTGGGTAGCAGAAGGCAGCGAGGTGTCGGCGGCTGGACAAGCGTGTCCGCCGACGGGCGTGGGGAGGCAATTGTGCATCCGCCAGAGGCACGGCAAGCGTGCAGGCAGCCACGTGTCCTTCGGAGGCACAGCGAGGTGGGCTAGACAACGGGCGTGCGGAGCCGACCAGCCTAGAGATGCCAGCAACCTGTGAAGCTCGGATACCCCCAAAAATCGGTTGTACCCGTATCGGATTCGTCTCCTGATACGGATACGTATCCAATACAGCCGGATACGTATCCGGTGTGTATCCTGGACTTTTCGATTTTCCAAAAAAATAAAAAAAATCCGATACGTATCGGACTCGGCTGCAAACGCGGGATACGCCAAACAGAGGGAGGAAAACCTGACGCCCAGGCCCGTGACCTCCCCCATACCTGTGCCCTAACTCAAGTCGCCCTAGCCTAGCCAGTCGTCGCCTCACGCTTGCCGCCGCAGGCCCGTCGCTCCGCCGGCCTGCCGCGTCGCCCTTCGTGGTCGGTCTCACGCGGCCGCGCGCTTGGAGGCGAGGCGCTTCGCTCTCGCAGTCTCGCCACTCGTCGCCGACTCCCACGCCGGCGACTCCACCGACGAGCACGAGCCGCTTGGAGGCGAGAGCCCTCGCCGCTCGGTCTCACTTCACGCCTCTTCCTTCGCACTGTTTGCCCTCGCAGTGAACCAGTGAAGTGAGCAATCACTTTTCCTTTTCCAACCCTTCTGAGTTCTGATTTTAGTACGTACTGTCGATGTAGAAACAGTGAATAATTTCTGTGTTTTATTTGTTTGTGTGAATGTTGAATTCGTAGATTGATGGATAGTAATAGTGGATCGGGATTTGATGGCTCAAATGCATCTGAGTATAATAGTGGTAGTGGAAGTGGTAATACGGATCATCTTGCAAGTAATGCTGCTATGGCAAGCCAATTTCTACGTTCTAATAGAGTGATTTTACCAAATGATGACAATAGAAAGCCATTATGGAGATATATAGAGTTGCTTGAGAAGACCGGAAAGGGTCAAGGGGGAACACACGGTCTAGATGTAGACTTTGTGATCATATTTTTCATGGGAGTTATGCAAGAGTGAAAGCACATCTTTTAAAGATTAAGGGTTTTGGAGTTAAGTTTTGTCATAAAGTAACAATTCCTGTTCTTACCCAACTTCAAGATGAAATTGCTAGAGCTAATGCTATTAGCGTCATGGAGATGCCAAAGGATATTCCACTTCCCACTCAAGGTGTGAGTAGTAGGAAAAGAAAAGGTGTTTCACCTATTGAAGCAAGCTTTAATTCAAAAACTCGTGGCCATCTTGATGCTTTGATTGCTAGGATGTTTTATACAGCAGGATTATCTTTTAATGTTGCAAGAAATCCATATTTTAGACAAGCATTCATGTATGCTGCCAATCATTCTTTGGGAGGATATGCCCCTCCAAGTTATAACAAGTTGAGGACCACTCTTGTGCAAGAAAAGACACATGTAGAGAGAATGTTGCAGCCTATTAAGTCAACATGGAGCTCAAAAGGTGTGAGCATTGTATCAGATGGATGGTCAGATGCACAGAGGCATCCACTATTAAATTTTATGGTTGTAACAGAAGGTGGTCTAATGTTTATTAGAGCAATCAACACTGAAGGAGAAGTTAAGAAGAAAGAGTATATTGTTGAAAAGATATTAGCTGTAATTGATGAGATTGGAGCACAAAATGTTGTGCAAGTAGCCAAGTATCACTGATAATGCAGCCAATTGCAAAGCTGATGGGCTAATGGTTGAACAAGTGCATCCTCATATTTTTTGGACACCATGTGTTGTTCATACTTTGAATCTTGCCTTGAAAAATATATGTGCTTCTAGAAATGTTGATGATGAGCTTTATGAAGAGTTCAATTGGATTAGTGATATTGCTGGAGATGCCTTGTTTATTAAGAATTTTATCATGAATCACTCCATGAGGTTTGTCTATGTTCAATGAACATAGTAAGTTGAAATTTCTTGCCATTGCTGATACTAGATTTGCATCAGTCATTGTGATGTTGAAGAGATTCCGTGCTATTAAGGATTCTCTTGCACAAATGGTAGTGAGTGAAAAATGGAGCACATATAGGGAAGATAATTCAGGCCAAGCAGCTTTTGTCAAAGAGAAAGTGGTAAATGATATTTGGTGGGATAGTGTTTGCTACATCCTTGATTTCACAGAGCCAATCTATTCTATGATTCGTGCAGCTGATACTGACAGACCATGTCTCCATTTGATATATGAGATGTGGGATACAATGATAGAGAAGGTCAAGGTTGTTATTATCGTCATGAGAGAAAACAACCACATGAGCACTCCATCTTTTACTCTGCAATTAATGAGATATTAGTGAGTAGATGGGCAAAAGTAATACCCCATTGCATTGCTTGGCACACTCATTAAATCCCAAGTAAGGTCAATTCTATCTTCTTTACATTAATAAAGTAGCACACTTCACATTGTTTGACTCATTCCTTATTCACATGTTTGTTAGGTATTATACTGAAGAATGGATTAATGAGGTTCCAAATCGCCAAGCACCTCATATGGATCAAGAGATTTCAGAAATGAGAAGCAAATGCTTTAGGAGGTTCTTTTCTGGTGATGAATTGAAACAGATCAAGCAACAGTACGCTGATTTCTCTTTGTTTGGTACTGGATTTAATTCATTTGATTCACTTGAGGATAGACTTCATTATGAGCCAAAACAATGGTGCGGAATTCATGGTACTAGTGCTCCTGAGTTGAAAAAAATGGCATTGAAATTACTTGGACAACCAACATCATCTTCTTGTGCTGAAAGAAACTGGAGCACATATGGGTTGATGCATAGTTCAATCAGAAATAGGTCTTTATTCCAATCATTCTTTTGCCATCTTTTTTTATTTGTCACATACTCACCTATTCTACTATTTATAATTGATCACAATTAATATTATTGTAGACTTAATCCTAGACGTGCCGAGGATTTAGTGTTTGCACATCAAAACTTACGTCTTCTTTCAAGGAAATCTAAAGATTACTGTCAAGGCCCATCAGCAATGTGGGATATTGGAGGAGACAGTCATGACATTGATCTTGATGGTGGTGCTGATTTTCTTTAACAAGCACAACTCTCTTTGGATGAACCAAACTTAGAGAGGCTAATTGAGGATATCAATGCATTGGATTTACCTAATGATGGTGTAGGGCCATCAGAGAATGCATGACCCATGAATTATTCTTCTCTACTGCTAGTTTGAATGTTGGAATGTTGGACCAAACTTGTTTTGATTTGCTACTTAATTATGTTGGAATGTTAAGATTATCAAATTTGCTACTTAATTATGTTGGATTGTCACACTTGCTACTTAATTATGTTGGATTGTCATATTTGCTACTTAATTATGCTTCTGTGTGTGTTCATTTTCATATTGAATTCATGTTATTATTTTTCTGTGTGTTAACTTGTTATATATATATATATATATACACGTATCGATGTATCCATGTTTTTTGGAAAATGTCGTATCGAAGTATCCACGTATCCGGGCTACATAGCCAGCAACCGAGCAGGAGAAGCCAATCCGACGAGGACCAAGCCAGATCCGGCAAGAGAAGTAGAGAAGAGCCCGATCCAACAGAGAAGCTAGATCTGGCCGAAGAAGCTGGATCCGGTTCTAGTCACGAGTAGGACAACGGGGGTAAACCTCGCTCTGATGCCATGTGAGGAAAGCAGCTTGTATTCAATGGAGGCCATAGACCAGAATATATACATGTACAATATGCACAAAACCCATTATACTCTAGAGATATTACACAAGACATATACATCTACAATAGGTGCTAACCATGTGAATCAAACTAAATATTGGCAATGGTAACAGAAATTGGATACTCTTTGATTTGCCATCAAAATTTAGCAACGCCAATGAAATTGAACAGCACTATAGGGGCAATTTGATGCTATGTGGGAGTGCACGTCTACCCATCCCGCGCCAGCTCAAGGTATTGGGATCAGTTAGCTCATTCAATTAAATAATTCAAGTTGTTAGCATTTTTAGATTTGGTTGTTACAAGTTTGTTAGCAGCCAGCAACCTCTATAAGATGGTTGCTCAGTCATGATCCAACAATCTTATAAAGAATTACATTACACTCTGTTACTTAATAATACTTTAGAACCAAAAAAATCTGATTGAATGCGGACCATCGTACCATAGAACTTGTAGTTAGCAAAGCAGGAAAATCTGAACTGAAAAAATGTTCCATCAAGTATGTTCATGGAAAGCAAAGGTACTTTTCTTATTGATAACCAAGAACTTGCAAAACTATTCAATGCATAAAGCCAACTAACAATCACCTTGGAGAACTAGATCGTTTCTGAGCAAATTGACCAAGCATGGATCTCAATGTTCCGAGAGCTTCATCAGCAGCCTATAAAATGTAAATGATGTAAAATTCGATTCAGAAATAACATGTTTGTAACTAGTCAAACCAGAAAGTCCCTTGCATGTTAAAACAAACACTTACCCCCTAATTCCCTAGGCACACCTCATACGAAAACAAAGATGTTTATACTAACCAAACTCCAAAGTCAGAACTGTTAGAGTGTGTGTGTCTTGCCCTATATGGCCCTTGTAGGCTACTATTATTATCCACCCACCCTTCTAGGATTGGGTGAGGAATACAATCTCTATTATTATCCACCCACCCTTCCAGGATTGGGTGAGGAATACAATCTCTTTCATGGTATCAGAGCCTTAGGGCTCTCTCTCCTCTCCCCTCTCCCCTTTCCTCTCTCTCCCCTCTCCTCTCTCCAGCCATCGGCGCCGTAGCCGCCGCCACCGTGGCCGGCGAGCAACCTCCGTCGCCGGTGCCGGACTCCTCCTTCCCCCTCCTCTCCCCTCTCTCTCCCCGTCGCTAGGGTGGCTAGCAGGTCCCTGTCGCGGCGGATCCAGCACCGCCGCGACCTGATCTGGCGTCGGTGCGGCTGGATCTGGTGTAGCGGCTCGGCTGCGGACGGGGTCTTCACCTTTCATGACGCCGACGGCCTCCTCCCTCTCCCCCGCCGCGCCGCTGCTCAACTCGGCCACGTGTGGACTGGACACCGCCGCCGGACCACCTCCTCCCTCTTCACCACCGCGCCGCCGCTCGGCTTCAACCGTAGGCGGGCTAGACGCAGCCGCCGGCACCCTCTCCTCCCCCTTCGACGAGCTGGCCAACCACTGGAGCCCCCTCCTTTCCTGGCACCACCCCTGATTGTCAGGCTCAGCAATGCCGCTGCGGGTGCCTCCTTCCACGTCGCGCTGCCACCGATGGCAGCTGCCCCCACGGCAGATCTGCCCTATTTTGGCCGCCGTGGGCTGGTCGGCCACCACCGCGGGTTGGTACGCCACACGCCGCTGGTGCTCTGACCCCGGGTTCCGTCGTGGCCGTCTACCCCACCGTCGCGCCGGTCTCCACCACCCTTGGCTCCACCGATGTGGTTGCCACCGACGCTACACTTGTTGTCGCCCTCGCCATCGCCAAGACGCCGCTGCTCGGGAGCAGCGAGCGGGCAGCAGCTTTTGTCTGGGAGAGTGCCCGCCAAGCCGCCGTTGCGCTGGCCCAGCATGTTGCTGAGGCCAAGCGCCACCTCGGGGGTGGTCCTCTCTCCGACCACCTTGTTCCCCCTGCCCCTTCCACCGCGGATCCAGTTGTCGTCGCAGATCGAGTTGTCGCGCAGCTCCAAGCTCAGGCGGCCAGTATCTAGAACATCCGGTCACTCGTACCAATCACACTCAATCCCTCTTCGCCCTCCTACGCGCACTGGCGAGATCTGGTGCTCCTCATGCTCTAGCGCTACGCCCTGGATGACCACGTCCTCGTCGACACTCTAGTGGTCGCCCGAGGGTCGGCATGGCAACGCCATGGACAGCGTGTTGCTGTCTTGGATCCTTGGCTCTGTCACCCTCGAGCTACAAGACATCGTGTGGGAGCTTGGCGGCACCACTCATCAGGCCTGGATTGCGATCGAGGGGCAGTTCCTTGGGAACCGTGAGGCTCATGCTCTCAGTTGGACACTGTCTTCCGCACCTTCGTCCAAGGGGATCTCTCCGTCTCGGAGTACTGCCGTCGCATGAAGGGGATGGCGGACTCCCTTCGAGACCTCAGAGTGCCTGTTGTGGACCGCACTCTTGTCCTCAACATCCTCCATGGCCTCAGCGACACATACGCCCACCTCTAGACGTGGATCAGCAGGACGGTGTCGTTCCCATCTTTCCACAAGGTCCCGGATGACATTGCCCTCGAGGAGCTTACCCGAGGTCTCGCTCCCACGCCTGCCACCGCTACTGCTCTCGTCGGCCCACCTCCACCCCACTGTCGATGCTGACCCCTTCTCTTCTCGGTGGTCCTCCCACCGGATCCACCGATGGTGGGGGGTTAGGGTGGTGGTGGTGGCAGCCGTCGTCGCCAGGTGAGGCGGCTGGATGGTGTTGGTCGCGTTCCTACCTTTGCTACACCGGCCCCTGCCACCGTGAGTGCGCCCTGGACATCCTTCTCCCACCCGTGGTCGGGGCGCATTTCCATGTGGCCTGGGCAGTTCACATGAGGAGCTCCTCGGCCGACCACACCACCTGCGGCCATGCTCACCGGCCAGCCCAACACACACTGCCTCCGGTCTGGCCGGTGCAGCACCCACCACTTCCGGCATGGGCTCCGTTGTCCGACGGGTGGGACTAGGCGCCTCTGCTCACTCCTTTAGCACCTTAGGGTTGACACCGCCTGCCGCCATGGACTAGGTGGCTGACTCGGGTGCCTCCTACCACACCACTCCCATGCTAGTATACTCTCTTCCCGCAGACCGCCCCACCCACTTTGCCTCTCTTCTATCATGGTTGGGAATGGCTCGTGTCTTCCGGTCACCTCTGTGGGTGATGCGGATTCTTGTGGCTCTTTTCGCCTTCACATGTTCTTGTTGCTCCTGACATTGTTCATAATTTTCTTTCCATTCGTCAATTCACTTCTACAACTCTTGTTCTGTTGAATTTGACTCTTTGGTTTGACTGTGAAGGATTTGGTTACCCGACGTCCTCTTCTCCGTTGTGACAGCACTGGACCTCTCTACATGCTTCGCCTTCTGCTGCTCCACCTTCGTCTTCTCCTTCGTCCGCGCTGGCTGCCACAGCTTCCTCCACCCTCTGGCAACCGCCGGCTTGTTCGCCCCAGCGTCGACGTTTTGGCTTAGCTTTGTAGTAGCTCCTTGTTCCATGTACTAGGGCTACCAGTGAGCATATTTGTCATGTGTGTCAGCTAGGTCGCCATGTTCGTTTACCTTTTCCTATTTCTTCCTCGCATGTTGTTTATGCTTTTGATCTTATTCACTGTGACTTGTGGACCTCTCGCGATCATGAGTATTTCTGGTTATAAATATTATCTGGTGGTTCTTGATGATTTTTCTCACTACTCATGGACTTTTCCTTTGCGGTTGAAGTCAGACACCTTCCCATGCTCAATCACTTCTTTGCTTGGGTGTCCACTTAGTTTGGGGTCACTATTCAGGCGTTTCAGTGTGATAATGAATGTGAGTTTGATAACTCCGCCTCGGGGCTTTCTTCCTCTCTAAGGGAGTCCAGTTGCGCATGTTGTGCCCCTATACCTCCTCTCAGAACGGCAAGGCTGAGCGCATGATTCGTACCACTAACAATGTTATGTGCTCTATGCTTTTTCAGGCTTCTGCCTCCCCGCTCGCTTCTATGCTGAGAGCCTCCTTACAGCCACCTACTTGCTCAATCGCTTGCCTTCCAAGGGCCACGCGCAGCTCCCACTCCTCACCATGCCGTGTTCGGCAACCCCTCCTTCCTATGCTCACCTTCGTGTCTTCAGGTGCGCCTGCTATCCTAACACCTTTGCCACTGCCCCTCACAAGCTTGCGCCCCGCTCGACCCTCTATGTGTTTCTCAGTTAGTCCCTCGACCACAAGGGATTAGGGATGGCAATTGTGCCCGATTACCCGTTTACCCGCGGGTAAAAACCCTAATGGGATTGAGTTTGTTCTCAAATTTGTACCCGACGGGTAAACGGGTATGGGTATGGGTATTGACTACCCATACCCGTTTACCCGTTTACCCGATTATCTGAGATATAAAACTAATTTGAGAACTATCCCCACTTGCCGAAATCCCCATGCCGTTTACTCGTATGAACTCGGGTGTGAACTATCCTTTGCACCAATATCACTCTACTTCCACTCTGGTTGCTTCTGATTTTATTGCTTCCATGGTAGCCTCTGTTGTTTCGAAGCATTTTCTAGCTCCTAGTTGGATTTTATGGATTTGCTCAACGCCATGCTGACTTGCAACACCTAGCAGAGCTCCCATCAGCTTCATTTCCATGAGATGGTTGCCCTGAGATGCACGGTTTTGCTCATACAACTCCAACATTTGATTGCTAACTTTCGCAATCAGGTGAAAAAGACATGCATATTATTTGATGTAATTATGAACCATAAAAGAAATATATCAATAAAGAATACAATGAGATCTGTCTAGGATATAAATAGAAATTTTAAAAAGCCTAATTCTGGTTGGTTTTTGGAAATCTAACGCCCCATGAACAAGTTGCTTTTGGTTTATATAACTTGATTTCTAAATTGTATAAGTTGTTAAGATGAATCCAATTTTGCATTAACTAGGTGATGCATGGTATAATTCCTCAATTTTTTAACCCTCCTCTCTCTCCTCCCTGCTTCACGTGTAAACGGGTATACCCGCGGGTATATGGCGCCCGCGAGGTAATGGTATGGGCACGGGTTTTACCCGTCGGGTAAACAAGTACGGGTATGCACTACCCGTACCCGTCATACCCGACTGCCATCCCTACAAGGGATATCGTTGCTTTGACCTCTGTCTCGCCGTGTCCTTATCTCGCAACATGTCGTCTTCGTCGAGTCAGTCTTTCCTCTTTCTCCGCCGACTCCCACTCCCGCCTCCGACATTGAGTTGGAGTCTCTGTTTTCGACTGAGCCTGTGGTTCAGCCACCTTTGTCTTCTGCAGGTACACCTCCAGCTGTTCCAGCGGCTCTACCGCCGTATGGCGCGCCTTGTGTGGACACGACGTTGCTCACTGTGCCAGGCGTGGCCCCGGAGCCCTCGACTATGCCACGCGTTGCCAGGCTACACTGCCGCCTGATACGCTTGGTGTGGTCCCGACGCTGCCATCCCGCACCATGCGTGGCCCCGAACTTCCTCGGTTGTGCCACATGCGGCTTCAATCCACCACCGCCTGATGCCCTAGTGTGGCCACCGCCGTTGCCTCCTATGCCATGTGCGGCCACGACGTCCCCTGCTGCACCTACACTTGTCCTGGAGTTCGCCCGCCTCACATGAGCGGCCCCGACATCTTTTTCCCACTACGCCGACCTCAGTGCACGTCTACTAGCGAAGCCCAACGATTGCTGCCCCAGGCCCCCAGCCCGCTCTCACAACGAGCCTCCGGTGTACCACCCGCCCATCCTTCAGCTTGCGATCCCCGCCACACTCACCAGATGGTGACTCGGCGGGATGTGAGGGTTCTCCCGTCCGATGGACCGACTTGTCCTCTCGAGCCACCACTGGCCTGCGGGTCTCTCCTATACCCTGTTACGTCTGTGGCGCCGCTGGCGGATCCACACTGGCGTCAAGCAATGGAGTATACGACCTTTCTAGCCAACCAACCTAGGACCTAGTGCCGCGTCCCTCTGGTTGTAATGTGGTGAGTGGCAAGTGGATCTAGAGTTGGTCAAGGCGGATGGTACACTGGATCAGTACAAGGCTCGTTGGGTCCTCCAGGGCTTCACTCAGCGCCCTAGAGTGACTATGACGAGACTTTTAGCCTAGTGGTGAAGCCCGCTACAGTTCACACTATTCTCTCCCTGGCGATCTCCCGTTCCTGGTGGTTCACTAACTAGATGTGAAGAATGTTTTCCTTCATGGCGACCTTGACAGAGACTGTGTATTGCAGCCAACCTGCGGGCTTCGTGGATCCCACTCACCTCGAGCTGGTCTGCCGGTTCAACAAGTCTCTGTATGGTTTGAAGCAGGCTCCTCGGGTTGGTACTGCCGCTTTGCTTCCTTCCTAGTGACTTTGGGGTTCAGCGAAGCCAAGTCTGACACCTCTCTGTTTGTCCTCCACCGCAGGTTGTCACCTCTTTGCAGCGGGAGTTTGCTATGAAGGATCTTGGTGTTCTTCATCACTTCTTGGTTGTGACTGTGGACCCCACGCTAATGGTCTATTCCTTCACCAGCGCAAGTACACCTTTGATATCCTTCAACGAGCAGGGATGACTGACTGCAAGCCTTGTTCCACCTTAGTTGATGCTCTGACCAAGATTTCCGGTACCAAGGGTGCACCAGTGGATGATCCACTGCCTATCGAAGCCTCGTTGGTGCCCTTTAGTACCATCACCTTCACTCAGCCGGATATCTCGTATGCAGTTCAATAGGTGTGTCTTCACATGCATGATCCACAGGACCCGCACCTCACCGCTATGAAGCGATTCTCCGCTATCTGCGCGGCTCCCTCAACTTCGAGCTTCATCTTCGACGTTCTCCGGTAGCTGAGCTCATGGTTTACACTGACGCCGACTGGGCGGGCTGCCCGGACACGCGTCGTTCCACCTCCGGCTTCGCCGTCTTCCTGGCGGCAACCTCGGTCTTGGTCGTCCAAGCGACAGCCGGTTGTCTCCCGTTCTAGTGCCAAGGCTGAGTATCGCGCGATTGCTAACGGCGTGGCGAAGGCCTCCTGGCTCCGGCAGCTCCTGGAGGAACTCCAAAGAGGCCCTCACCAGGAGCACCTTGGTCTACTGCGACAATGTGAGCGTCGTCTACCTCTCCACCAACCCCGTCCAGCACCAGCGCACCAAGCATGTGGAGATCGATCTCCACTTCGTCCATGATCGTGTCGCCGTGGGAGATGTCTGTGTTCTACACGTGCCTACCACCTCCCAGTTCGCCGACATCTTCACCAAAGGCTTGCCTTCCTCCACCTTCTCCGAGTTCCGCTCCAGTCTCAACGTCCGTTGCGCCAGAGTTTCGACTGCAGGGGGTGTTAGAGTGTTGTGGTGGTGTGGCCCTGTATGGCCCTTGTAGGCTACTATTATTATCTACCCACCCTTCCAGGGTTGGTGAGGAATACAATCTCTTTCAAGAACTACATTATTAGATATTTACCTACTGATAAAAAGCTCAGCAGCCAGAATGCAATGTTCAAATAGCCGGATTCACTTCCAAAAGCTAGAATTGAATGTGAAACATGACTACAGTTATTATACAAACTGGAAAAAGAACAGAAGTTAGTAGGATGCAAAAGCAAAAAAAGAAAACAGTTGCTGACGTATGAGGCTGGCTTATAACCTGAAGCTTAGCTTCTTCCCATGTTGTTCCCACGCCATGCCTAGAATTTGTCCACCCAACTTCTACCTGAAAAGCCAAAGGTCAAGCGAACACTAATTATAATTCACAGTTTCAGCTGTTTGCTGAAACACTTAACTTTTGTAAATAAAGCAAGCAACATGTGCCACAGTGCCAGAGAGTTCACGCCATCAACCATGCACAATCAGTAAACAATTAATTTTATTGAATTTGATCATGTAAAATTACATGAACATGTTCTATATAAGAAGCAAAATGTATCAAAATGACATGCTGCAAGTCTGACAACAGTAACACTAAAGTGCTGACACATCATTGTGTACCATACATACACCAGAAAAAGGCATGACCCTAGACATTCTCCCCAGCAATATAAGTAATCTAGAAGAATGTGTACTTTCTATATATTACTATAGCTATCAAGTTAAATGCATGAAAAACGAAGTTTCTAACTGACCTCAGCATAAGTTTCTTTGCCGACTGATCCATCAGGAGATGTTCGAGCTGAAAAACTAAGTTATATCCCTCAACCGTGCACTGTGACACATTTTCAAATATATTATACATTAATTAGACAAGTGCATAGTCAAATCACCAACAATCTAAGCTTCTTACAAGTTCCTTGAGAGCAGCAATAGAGCCCCCTGTTTTCACAAATCAAGATTCCTCTGAAGTACTTGCAATTGCAACACATCATCCCTAGTACTTCCAGGGTATCCAAAAAAGTTTGGATTGATACCAAAACCATTTTCTTTCATATCAGACATCTTATTTGGTTCAGATGATAGATATTTATCTGCAAGTAATTTTGACATGTAGAATCAATACAAAATACTGTACAAAACAAGGTTCCAAAATGCACAAAATAATACAAGAATAGCAATATTCTGCTTCTTTCATCAGAAACTAAAAAGGCAAACCAATGATGTACTATCAGCAAACATGTAAAAATCTAGCACTATGAGGTGATAAATACGGTATGTGCCCACATTGACAGGTTCCAAGATATTTGACGATGCTAAAAGAGACTAATTTTAACAGCAACACACCCTATGATCCAGGTAATCATGTCATGGATCTTCTAATGAAAATGATTTGTCATGGTTGCAACAACATTGATGGCAGAAAACACTGTTATATGTGCAATAAGGAAACTAGAAAATCGAGTAGCCTAAGCATGCAAGACGAACTTACTAGCCAAATTTCTTAAAGAAATTTCTGCAGCTTGACATTGTGCTTCTTTCCTTGTCCTGCCAATTCCTTCACCAACTTTTTCTCAACAATCCAAACCTGAAAGAGATAAGAGACAACAGAAATAAGAGAGATAATTAAGGCAACAAATATTACAAGACATCAAAACAATCGCACATTTCCTTCATAAGATTAGCTTCAAGGCTTCGAGTAAAGTGCAGATTCAGTATTTCAGTCATTGGTCAGTGTTGTTGATCTTTCTCAAGATAACCAAATTCTGTTAGATAATTATATTGCCATTGTAGGGAATCCTATTACCAAGATAACTTTCAAAAATGCTGATTTGACATCTTCCAAAAAAATTCTAGAGATGAACTTGATTATTTGATGCAACTAAGTATGAAAAATATAATCTAAATATGGAGATACCAATCATGGTCATTGAATAGAAGTTCCAGTATACCTCGATAGAGAAGTGTAATTCTGAAGTATCACATAGTGATGCCCTGTACTCCACCTAAAAACAAGAACAAATGTAAATGACTATGAAAATTAGTCTCATCAATACTGAAAGCTCAAAACTACCTTAGACCCACACTTCAGCGCAATCTCCTCTAGCATGCTTGCAGAGCTCCCTGCATGACGGGCAAAGCATTGTCCTGATACTATCTGGTTGTTTCTCTGACTTGCAGGAACCTGCCTAGTTGCTAGCTCCTCTCCTTCAGGATGTAGACACAGTTAAGCATATAGAAGAACATAATCTATATACTGTGTAAACATTGCAAGAGTAAAATGTTTCCTAACAGGCGTATGGAATTTGATTATATTTTTTCCACTTATGGATGCTACTGCATAGTTACACATTACAAGACAATTGTCTAGGAAAAATTTTGAGTGCTTGTTTAAGCGTGCAAATGTAGAAACCATGATGAGTGCACCTGGTCTTGAGTTCATAAACTCATACTGTTGGGGGAATTAGTTTCCCCTTGAACAGGGGCCAAATGACATCAGCCTCCAAAGGCCTCGGGCCCGAAGCATGTCAACTGGCGAAGCCTAGAGGCGAGCCCCAGCCTCCTCTGACGAAGTCAACTCCAAGATCAGCCAAGACTTGCCCTTCCAGAGCCAAGCCTCCAGGTCCCTTCCGGAGTCAAGCCCCGGTCCCCCTCAAAGCCTTCTCCGGAAGCTTTCGGAGCCCACCTCGGAGCCCTCTTCGGGGCCCGCCTCGATGCCCTCTTCGGGGCCCACCTCGAAGCCCGCCTCGGAGCCCTCTTTGGGGCCCGGCTCGGAGCCCTCTTCAGGGGTCTCGGAGCCCTCTTCGGGGTCCGCTTCGGAGCCCCCTCAGCTACCTCTGACTAAAGACCTCCGGCATATGCTCTGGACCAGAGGAAATATCCAAGCATCGCTATAGTATAAAGCTGTACAGGGGCCCCTTGCCCTTGGTACTCCGTATACCTACTCCAGATGTGACGTTTATCTACCAAGTCTGTAAAGTCGAATGTACAGTACTCTAGCCTTTTTTCCCTTCTTGCCCCTGTAAAGCCTACGGCTTGTACAGGGCAATTGGGTCTTTCCTTTGGCCTGCATGCCTATAAAAGCAGGGCCATGCCCTTGTAATAGACAAGTTCAGTAGGGGCAAAACTATGCCAAATCCACTATAAACTTGACGTAGGGCTATTATCCCTCCGAGGAAGCCTGAACCAATAAATTCTCTCTCCCTCTATGAGAACCCTTCGAGGGTCACTCTACACACCATATACCACATAAAAACCTGTTGTAGCTAACACAATTACTACAATAGTTGGCGTCGTCTGTAGGGAGCTTAGTACTAAAAGCTAAGTTCTCTGCCACTGCCTGTATCTCGAAGTACGCTTGAAGGGAAGCTTTGGAGTCCCACAACTCCACGCACCCTTTGGCAAGAGGCATCGAGTGCAGCTCGAAGGCCTTTCTCGCCTTCCACCACCCTCGCGCCACGGAGTGCACCCTTCGGCAAGGGGCTCCGGGCGCTCACCAGAGGCCTCAGAAGCCCTAGGAGCTACGAGGCAAGCTCTCAACCAAGCAAAGCCACAGTCTCCGGACCAGATCAAGCTTCAAAAGGTATGGACACAAACCGAAGCCTTGCTTCGTCTTATTCCAAATTGAAGCCTTGCTTCGCCTTTTTAATTCTGAAGCCTTGCTTCGCTTTATCTAAATACCGAAGCCCTGCTTCACTTTATTTAATGTCGAAGCCCTGCTTCACTCTATTTAATGTCGAAGCCATGCTTCATTTTCTGATTACCAAAGCCTTTCCCTTTATTTAAAAAACCAAAGCTTTACGGTGCCCTTATTGAACCCCCAAGTCAAGGCTCCATTCTCGAAAGAACCGAAGTACCACTTCGCATCAGTAAGGACCGAAGCACTGCTTCGATCTATTTAAAACCGGAACACTCCTTCGAAGGCTACACAGCGCCTCCGGGCCAGTAGCAGTAAGATAAAGGACTCCGGGCCACCGGCCCGATGCGTTCAGGGATTCCGAGTTGCGCACCCGAAGCATCCAAGGGTCGAAGGTGACCAAGGGTTGAAGGTGATCCAGAGTCAAAGGTGGCTCACATTATCACAGGTTCGGTGAATCCACACCACCCATTCCATTCTCATTGCAGAATCAAGCTCAGAAGCCTTGCTTCGCTATCTGAACACGCTTCGAAGCCTTGCTTCGCGTGTCGATACCCAATTCAGGATTTAAGCATGCTGAGACCATGCCTCGCCAAAAAATTAAATGCGCTTCGAAGCCTTGCTCGCGCATATTATCTAAAACCAAGCATGTCAAAGCCATGCTTCGTTGAATTGAATGTTGCCAAAGCCTTGCTTTGCTTCAAAATAAAGCGTTCGAAGCCCAAAAGAGGCCTCTGATCAAAGCGATATAAGCATCCGAAGCCGCTAAAGGCGCACACCTTCGCATTTGTAATTGCGCGCTCCGGCAACGACTAAGTCCCTAACCGCCACGCGCAAGGGGGGACCGAGGTATGTATGCGAAGTGTGCGAATGAAATGTGCAGTACGAGCGTGACAAGCTAAATGTTCGGAACACATAATTTATGCGAAGCATGCAAATGAAGTATGCAAATACAGCAAATCCATTCATTGAATGCTAAAAGCAAAGTATGTTACAAATACACTTTGAGAACTAAAGCTACGGGTAATCTGTATCTAAGCCTAGGAAAAAGCAAGCTCGAGGCCCCGACATGTTCGACCCTCGCTTGCTCTTCTTCCGGGCGGGCCCCCTCGGCATGACGAAGCCCGTCGGAGCCTGACCTCCCGCGGTCAGACCATCCACGCTCCGAAGCCCGCAGATCTCGTCTTTTGCCTTGCAGGTTGGTCCAAGTCTGAGACGCAGGCGGTGCCGCATCGAAGGCAAAAAGTCTAGGGCTTCATCGCCTTGTAAGGCTGTACCGAAGACTACACCCCCTCGCCACTTAAGCCTACTTCGAAACAGATTAAGTCTGGCAAAGATGAAGAACCCTGAAGGGGCTCCGTCTTCTCGGTAGCCAGCAGCTCCTGAGCTACTTCGGGAATTGCCTCTAGGACCCCTCAGAAGTTTGAAACGAGGGGGGCCTTCGACCTAGCTACCTCGAGTACCACCCAGAGTTGGCGAAGCTCTTCTGAGTCCTCAAGCATTTCGAAGTCAACATCCAAAGGTTGAGCCTGGACAGGTATAAAGTACCCCCGCATCTCTATTAATAAACTGATAAGTCATTTACAGGCCTACGACTAAGAATTACAAAAAGCCTAAGGAGGTCTACACCGATGTTTTCAAGTCGTCGTCTACTCGACGATTAATCGACGATTACTCGTCAAGTCGGTACCAGACTCCGAGTTGTATGCTCGACTCGACTAGTTGTCTACTCGATCAACGAGAACGACTAATCGTCGTTTAGTAGCGATTAATCACATTTTTCTTGGCGTCCTTGTCGTGCGGCTATGTGCTGCTACGTAGCCCAATACATGGGCCTTTTAGAGTTGGCCCATTATACAGCCCATGTTTTTATTACATATTTCAACCCCCACGTACTGTGTAACCCGAGCTGGCATATTATGGCTCCTGTGTTGGCGGCGACTGTTGGATTTCTAGCCGCGGCTGCTGCTAAATTGTTGGTCGCGGCTGCTACAGTACCTCCTCTTCCGAAGATGATGAGAAGATCCTCCTCTTCTGACTCCTCCAAAGGTGAGCATTCCCTCAATCCCTCATCCTCCTCCATGTACTGTGACTCTTGCCTACACCTTTACCAGTCCCTTAAGTATTCTTCTGCACCTTAGATGTTTATCTACTGCTTGAGTACTTGGCTACTTGCTACTGCTAGTTACTTGATTATTCATATGTTCTGGTAGGTACTGTTAATGTAAGAGGTAATACAGTAGAAGTCGAAGTGGAACAACAAAATGCATGTACATATGCTACTGCAGTTGATGCCCTACAGCTCCACTTGATCCCGATTTGCTGTTAGCTCACCCCACCTAGCCAACCCAACCATAAAAACCTAGGTGTTATAGTGGGGAGAGGTGGGGGCTTTTATCCATAGTCCAACATTCCCCCTACGGCGTGCGAGCCCGGCGTAGCCCGCACAGGTTCTAGAGGCCCGGCGTAGCCCGCAACAGGTCTCAGCACACTAGAGAGGCGCAGGGGAAATCACGCAGCGGAAATGCGGAAATGCGTGGCAGGGGGGTTCGAACCCAGGACTTGGCTCTGATACCATGTTAGCTCACCCCACCTAGCCAACCCAACCATAAAACCTAGGTGTTATAGTGGGAGAGGTGGGGGCTTTTATCCATAGTCCAACAGTTGCATCTTATGTTGCTGCTGCCCTAGAAAAGCTGCCACCAGATGTTAGATCTTTAGCTGAGGATCCAAAGAGGAAGGCCCATTCAAAAGACCCGGGTTGGAAGTATAGTTTCTGGCCAGATATAGGGAAAAAGGACTGGATAGAATGTATATTCTGTCATGAGAGAAACCATGGTGGAATTAAGAGATTCAAACAGCACCTTGCTGGTGGTTATGGTGATGTCGTGAAGTGTGGAAAAGCACCTGCAATAATCAGGAGTGAAATGCAAAACTACTTGGTCAAAAATTCAAGGAAACATCCTATTCCCATGGGAGAAGAGAGAGATGAACTAGTTGAAGGAGGGTGATGTTGCTGCTTTAGAAGCCAATAACACAGTAGTTCATCCAAGTTCTAGGACGGTTTCAAAAAGAAGGGCTCAATCATCGATGGCTTCTTTTGTGGTTAAAGGGCACCCACAAAATCACACTAAGACAGTGGCTTCCATGCTTTGCAAGACCCCTGAAGAAGTTATTGCTGAGGCGGCATAGTTCCAGACTACTCAACCTACTATTGTGCACTGCACAAAAAAAGAGTAAAGATTAAAGAAGCCAAACAGATAGTGATGATCATGTTGCCAATTTCTTCTATGAGAATGGCATACCATTAAATGCCATTAATTCAAGAAGCTGGGAGATCATGCTTGAGTCTGTAGGACAATATGGTCCTGGATACCGCTGACCTTCTTACCATGAGATAAGAAATTCATTGCTTGATAGGGCATTGACAAATGACAATGGAATTGAGAGAAAAGCATGAGAAGTCTTGGCAAAAATATGGTTGCACTCTCATGGTCTGATGGATGGACTAACACAAGTCACCGACATTTGATCAACTTTCTTGTGAATAGTCCAGCTGGTACTTTCTTTCTAGGCTCAGTGGATGCTTCAAGTCATATAGCTGATGCAACCATGATAGCAGAGTTGTTGGAAGGAACAATCAATAAGATTGAGAAGGAATATGTGGTACAAGTCATCACAGAGTTGTTGGAGGAACAAATCAATAAGGTTGAGAAGGAATATGTGGTACAAGTCATCACAGACAATGGATCTAACTTCAAGGCAGCAGGAAGGATTTTAATGGAGAAGATCCCAGCTTTGTTTTGGACCCCTTGTGCTGCCCACTGCTTAGATTTGATGTTGGAAGACATTGGGAAGATTGATAGCTTCAATAGTTGCATCAACAAAACAAAGATGGTGAGCAGATTTATCTACAAGCATGGTAGGATTCTTGATGCAATGAGAGCTAAGATAGGTCCTCTTGTAAGGCCTACTGTAACTCGCCTTGCAACATCATTCCTCACTTAGCAAGTATGTACAGGCACAAACAAGCTCTAAGAAGTCTCTTTGTTAGTGAAGAATGGCATGAGAACAGATTGTCTACACAACTGAAGGAAAAAGAGTTGAAAAGTTTATGCTTTCAATGGATTTTTGGACAGATATGGAAAATTGTTTGAGAGCTTCCCAACCACTTCTTATTGTTCTCAGGTTGGCTGATGGTGATGAGAGGCCAGCAATTGCTGAGATTAGTGCAGCCATGGATACCGCAAAGAATAGTATAAAGGTAGCTTTGGAACATAAACCTGGATTACTCAAACAAGTGCTAGGCTATTTGACAAGAGGTGGGAGAACCAAATGGAGCAAAAGTTATATGGGGCAGCATTGTTCTTGAACCCAGGGAAGTTTTTTGCCATTAGGGAAAACAACAAAAGAGAAGCTTCAAGGCTTAGGTCAATGTTCAATGAAGTGTTATGGAAGATGGAGCCTGATGACGACAAACAAAGCAAGATAAGTAAGCAAGCAGATGAGTATGAGAGGTCAGAAGGTGATTCCTTCTCAAAGCCAATAGTAATAAAAAGATCGAGAGAGAAAAAGTCCTAGTAAGTAATTGAGCATGTAAGCATGTTACCTTATCAACTTCTTTTCTTTGTTCTCTAGTGATGATAATTATGGTTTATAGGTTCTTTGGTGGAGTGCTTATGGTGGGTCTTGCATTTGAACTCCAATGTTTAGCAAAAAGAGTAATTAGTCCTTGCTGTTCAGCAATCAGGATGTGAGCGTAATTGGAGCACATTTGCTCATGTAAGTAACTCAATCTTTAGTTTGAGCATACATTTTGCTTGCAGCCTGTTTCAAATGTCAATTTACTATTTTTTTCCTTTGTAAGTCCATACAAAAAAGAGGAACCGATTAGAGCACAAGAGGTTGAAAAAGTTAGTGTTCATTAGCTACAACCGGAAGATGGCAAACAGATTTCAGAAGCTGCGTGAACTTGGTTAAAAAGGCAAGACACATAACTCATTGGTCCTAGAAGAATTTCAATGGGAGAATGAGTGGGTGGACATCAATTGTGACCCGGTTCATCACGGTCATGTAAGTGCTGCCCAGCCACTATATATAACTTGGGCAGAAGTTGATCGAGCTATGGGTGTATCACAGAGTCTTAGACAAGGTCACAATGTTCATAGGGCAACTCGTGGTGATGTAATCACTTACTCAAAACGTAATAAGAGGTCAAGGGTTGTAATAGGAGATGAAGATAATAATGAACATGATAATGTTGGGGGAATAGGTTCCCTTGAACAAGATCCAAATGACATCAGCCTCCGACAGCCTTCGGCCCGGAGCCCAACACTGTCGAAGCATCTTCCCAAAGAAGCTGTTTCCAAGCCTCAAGGTTCACTTCGGAGCCTGTTAGGGCGAAGTCCCTGAGCCCCAGTTCGGAGGCCCAGTTCGGAGGCCCAGTTCGGAGGCCCAGTTCGGAGGTCCAGTTCGGAGCCCTGGTTCGGAGCCCTGGTTCCGAGATCCCAGTTCGGAGCCCCGGTTCGAAGCCCCTATTCGGAGCCCTGGTTCGGAGCATACTTCGAAGCCCACTTCGAGTGTACTTCGAAGCCTCCCTTGCAGCCTCTGCCTAAAGAGCTCCGGCCCTACTCCGAACCCAGAAGATATTTACGCCCCGCTACGGTGTAGAAGTCATACCAGGGGCCCCTCTGCCCATAGTTTGTCGTTAGATGGTCAAGAAGTGACGTGCCTGACACGTCTGTAAAGCTGTAAAGCACTTTTGTACCGTAGCTATCTCCTTTCCCCTCTTTGCCCCTATGAGCCTAGGGCTCATAGAGGCATCTCGGTCTTTCCGATGCCTGCGTGCCTATAAAAACAGGGCCAAGCCCTTGTAAAAGGACACCTCCTCAAGGGGGCCATGAGACCCTGGAGTTCACTTCTCACACCAAGGCATACCATGCCAAATCCACCACAAACTGGACGTAGGGCTATTATCCCCTAGGGGAGGCCCGAACCAGTATAAATCATTTCTCCCTCTGAGAGAACCCTTCGAGGTTCATTCTACACATCGTATACACACATACAAAACCTGTGTTGTAGCTAACGCAATTGCTACAACAGTTGGCGCCGTCCGTGGGGACCTTAGTCCTAAAAGCTAAGTTCTCTGCCACTGCCCGCAACTCGAAGTACGCTTGAGGGGGCTTCGAAGCCTTCTTGCTTCGCGCACCCTTCGGCAAGGGGCTTCGGGTGCAGTTCGAAGGTCGTCTTCGCTTTCTCCCATCATTTGCATCTCGGAGCTCGCCCTTCAGCAAGGGGCTCCGCTTGGTGTGTCGAAGGCCGTCTTCGCCTTCTCCCATCCTTTGCATCTCAGAGCTCGCCCTTCAGCAAGGGGCTCCGCTCGGTGTGTCGAAGGCCGTCTTCGCCTTCTCCTATCCTTTGCATCTCGGAGCTCGCCCTTCAGCAAGGGGCTCCGCTTGGTGCATCGAAGGCCGTCGAAGCCCCAGGGGCTACGAGGCAAGCTTTCAGCCACTTGACGAGGTATGTACGCTATCCGAGGTACCACTTCGATATACACATATTATGGCACGTACAGCTCACCAGCTGGGCCAGGCACCCCGGCTGGCTACATCCTCATCTTCAGCCTCACCACGCCTGCTGCAGCCGTCCGAGGACGGTACGGTATCTGCTACAACCATCGACCACGACCAGCAGCGGAAACAACACCGGAAGACGTGCCTCCTCCAGCTTCGGTACTGCAGGAGGTGGTGCCCTCGGTCCCGGCGCTCCCTGCACGGGAGACCCGTTCCCAAACGGGCTCACTGTCGCCGCCCATTCAGCGGTATGGCTTCACTGCTGCGACCTCCAACCTAGCTTCTCCGCTGCCAGGCAACATTCGCGCCGCGCTCGCCGATGCAAATTGGCGCGCAGCAATGGCTGACGAATACAAGGCGCTCATGGACAATGGTACATGGCGCCTTGTCCCTCGACCGCCATGCGCCAACGTGATCACCGACAAATGGGTCTTCAAACACAAGCATCATGCTGATGGCTCTCTGGCTCGTCATAAAGCCAGATGGGTCGTTCGTGGGTTTTCGCAGCAGTACGGCATCGACTACGACGAAACATTCAGCCCGGTTGTCAAACTGGCCACCATTCGGGTTGTCCTCAGCATCGCCACATCCCGCTCTTGGCCAATTCATCAGTTGGACGTGAAGAACGCCTTCCTTCATGGTCATCTAGATGCGACGGTCTACTGCCAGCAGCCGCCTGGTTTCGTGGACGTGGCCGCTCCTGACCATGTCTACCTCCTGCAAAGGTCCTTGTATGGACTCAAGCAGGCACCCAGAGCATGGTACTAGAGGTTCTCCGGCTTCATCCAGCGGAGCGGCTTCAACCGCTTCGACCTCCGACACCTCCCTCTTTGTTTACAAAGCAGGTACCGATATCGCCTACTTGCTGCTCTACGTCGACGACATCATCCTGACGGCTTCATCGACCTCGCTTCTTCATCGCATCCACGAGCTTCTTCAATCCGAGTTCGCCATGACAGATCTCGGGGATCTTCATCATTTCCTTGGGATTTCTGTCACGCGCTCTGCTGATGGTCTCTTCCTCTCCCAACGGCAGTATGCCATGGACCTACTACAGCGCGCCGGCATGGCTGAGTGTCACTCTACAGCAACACCTGTGGACACTCATGCCAAGCTCTCTGCTACGGATGGCGCTCCGTAGAGGATGCCACTCAGTACCGCAGCCTCGCTGGAGCCCTGCAGTACCTCACACTGACGCATCCAGATCTTGCCTATGCCGTGCAACAGGTTTGCCTCTTCATGCACGACCCGCGCGAGCCTCACCTTGTGATGCTCAAACGTGTCCTGCGGTACGTCAAAGGCACCCTCTCCACCAGGCTTCACATCGGTGCAGGGAACATCACCAGCTTGACCGCCTACTCCGACGCTGATTGGGCCGGGTGTCTAGACACTCGGCGCTCCACTTCAGGCTATTGTGTCTTTCTTGGCGACAACTTGGTCTCCTGGTCCTCCAAACGACAGACTACGGTCTCTCGTTCAAGTGCGGAGGCCGAGTATCGTGCCGTGGCACACGCCGTGGCGGAGACATGTTGGCTTCGGCTACTTCAGGAGCTCCACGCCTCCCTCTCTTCTGCGCAATTGTCTACTACGACAACGTCAGTGCTGTCTACATGACCGCCAACCCAGTTCATCATCGTCGCACGAAGCACATTGAGATAGACATTCACTTGTCCGTGAAAAGGTTGCCTTGGGACAGGTCCGAGTGCTCCACGTTCCTTCATCCCATCAGCTCGCGGACATCATGACCAAAGGGTTACCTATACAACTGTTCACTGACTTTAGGTCCAGTCTTTGTGTTCGTGACACTCCAGCTTAGACTGAGGGAGGGTGTTAGAAATATTAGCATCAGCCCATTGGGCATGTAGGCCTGTGGCCCATCTACATGTATCTTGGCAGCCAAGTCTTCTAGACTATATAATAAAGTAGACACCCCTGTCAAGGGTGTGGTTGCAGCTCACTTTTCAAGGATGATAAGGAAGCTAAATCTGTTTGTCAAGCTTACAACCTTAACAATCTAAGAATGTATCACCAAAAACAGACCCCTAAAAGACAACGACGAACTAAAGAAGACATTGTGATCCACAAACATGACCTAGGCGATGATGCCACTGCTGGAAGGAGCTAGAAGTCGAGGAAGCGAAAAAACTAGCAGTGGCAGTGGAAGGAAGACAAAGCCAGTCAAGCTCCCAGAGACACTAAGAATCATGGCGTCAAGGGCTAGTACCAATCAGAGCACCTGTGTGACGATCCTAAACACAACAAGAGTCAGAATCAAGGATAACACGATAATCATGGTCAGTAAGCTAACCAGCGAACATGAGCTGCATGGTGAATTTGGGAACATGAGCAACAGGGAAAACACACAAAGAAGTGCTAAGAGTGCCACGACCAGCAACAGAAAGTGGAGTACCATTAGCAGTAACAACATGAATAGGAGAAAAAGAGATGAAGTGAGGACAAACTAGAAGAATCAGAAGTCATATCAAAAGATGCTTCTGAATTAAGAATCCAAGGTGAAGTACCTGACTGCGTACGAGGTGGTCTCTCAGTAACAGTGGGAAAGAGCAGAACCAGTAGAACCCGTCGGTGCAGAACCAAAGGTAGCAACCAGATGACGAAGCAACATCACAATCTCCTGCTGAGTGTCAGCCAACAAGGTAGTCGAGGAGGTAGCCGGAGTAGGAGCACAAGAGGAACGTCGAAGATGCTTCTTCTTCCGGTAGCAGTTCACCTCGACATGCCCCTCCTTGCTACAGTAGGTACAGCGAGGGCAGGCACCATCACCTGAAGTGGGCACAGGAGTCACATGAGATCAGACGACAGTGCAGTCGAAGACGTAGGTGCAGTAGGTGGGAGCAACCAACATGAAGGAAGACATAACAGTCTAGAGCCACGCCGCCACGCAAACGAGTCTCCTTTGAGCGCAACTCCGTAAGAGCCTCCACAAGTGTGACATGAGGGTATCGAGCAAGCAGCTGAGCCCGACGCTGCTCAAACTCCGGACAAAGACGAGTCAAGAACTCGTAGAGACGTCGAAAGTCACGCTTAGCACGGAGAGCCAAACATCATTGACAAAGGTGGCAGCCAACAACAAACAAAGAGTCTAACTGACACCACACATCGGACATCTGAGCATAGAAAGCATCAATTGTGACATCACCCTGCTGAAGAGATTGCTCCTAGCGAACAACAGACGGCTAAAGAGCATCCCCTGAGGGCTCATAGGTCTGACGAAGATGAGTCCACATCTGAAAGGCAGTAGGGAGCCCAACAATCTCAGAAGAGAACCGGTGCTCCACACTAGCAATCAGAATAGATGTTGCACGAGCATTATCATCCATCCACTGAGCAATATCAGACAATCGATCACGGTACAACTCCAAAGCTTCAGAATAGTGGGTTGTCTGGTCTCCGGTGTCAACCATCGACTGCACAGGCTTCATCGGAGGCTCTAGGGAAGGCGGGCAAGGAACATCGCCACAGAGAACACCCCAAAGGCAAAGACCGCGGATGTGAACACGCATATGCCGCATAAAGTCCCATAGTTGGTACCATCAAATATCACTAAGCACCGAGGAACTGAAACAATGCTCGATGACATCTTGAAGAGATGTGAAACAACGAGAGTACAAAGGAAGCGCCTAGTCGTTGCAACTTTTTTTTACTTTTTTCACAGGCTCCTTTCTACTTCTCTAGGTCACGAGCAGGGAAGCAAGCGGGGAGAGGAACGAGAGGCAGCGGCTGATGGCTGCCAGTAGCAGCAGTAGCAGTGTGGGGCTATAGGAGGCACAGCCGGTAGCAGAAGGCAGCGAGGGTCGGCGGCTGGACAAGCGTGTCCGCCGACGGGCGTGGGGAGGCAATTGTGCATCCGCCAGAGGCACGGCAAGCGTGCAGGCAGCCACGTGTCCTTCGGAGGCACAGCGAGTGGGCTAGACAACGGGCGTGCGGAGCCGACCAGCCTAGAGATGCCAGCAACCTGTGAAGCTCGGATACCCCCAAAAATCGGTGTACCCGTATCGGATTCGTCTCCTGATACGGATACGTATCCAATACAGCCGGATACGTATCCGTGTGTATCCTGGACTTTTCGATTTTCCAAAAAAATAAAAAAAATCCGATACGTATCGGACTCGGCTGCAAACGCGGGATACGCCAAACAGAGGGAGGAAAACCTGACGCCCAGGCCCGTGACCTCCCCCATACCTGTGCCCTAACTCAAGTCGCCCTAGCCTAGCCAGTCGTCGCCTCACCGCTTGCCGCCGCAGGCCCGTCGCTCCGCCGGCCTGCCGCGTCGCCCTTCGTGGTCGGTCTCACGCGGCCCGCGCTTGGAGGCGAGGCGCTTCGCTCTCGCCGTCTCGCCACTCGTCGCCGACTCCCACGCCGGCGACTCCACCGACGAGCACGAGCCGCTTGGAGGCGAGAGCCCTCGCCGCTCGGTCTCACTTCACGCCTCTTCCTTCGCACTGTTTGCCCTCGCAGTGAACCAGTGAAGTGAGCAATCACTTTTCCTTTTCCAACCCTTCTGAGTTCTGATTTTAGTACGTACTGTCGATGTAGAAACAGTGAATAATTTCTGTGTTTTATTGTTTGTGAATGTTGAATTCGTAGATTGATGGATAGTAATAGTGGATCGGGATTTGATGGCTCAAATGCATCTGAGTATAATAGTGGTAGTGGAAGTGGTAATACGGATCATCTTGCAAGTAATGCTGCTATGGCAAGCCAATTTCTACGTTCTAATAGAGTGATTTTACCAAATGATGACAATAGAAAGCCATTATGGAGATATATAGAGTTGCTTGAGAAGACCGGAAAGGGTCAAGGGGGAAACACACGGTCTAGATGTAGACTTTGTGATCATATTTTTCATGGGAGTTATGCAAGAGTGAAAGCACATCTTTTAAAGATTAAGGGTTTTGGAGTTAAGTTTTGTCATAAAGTAACAATTCCTGTTCTTACCCAACTTCAAGATGAAATTGCTAGAGCTAATGCTATTAGCGTCATGGAGATGCCAAAGGATATTCCACTTCCCACTCAAGGTGTGAGTAGTAGGAAAAGAAAAGGTGTTTCACCTATTGAAGCAAGCTTTAATTCAGAAACTCGTGGCCATCTTGATGCTTTGATTGCTAGGATGTTTTATACAGCAGGATTATCTTTTAATGTTGCAAGAAATCCATATTTTAGACAAGCATTCATGTATGCTGCCAATCATTCTTTGGGAGGATATGCCCCTCCAAGTTATAACAAGTTGAGGACCACTCTTGTGCAAGAAAAGACACATGTAGAGAGAATGTTGCAGCCTATTAAGTCAACATGGAGCTCAAAAGGTGTGAGCATTGTATCAGATGGATGGTCAGATGCACAGAGGCATCCACTATTAAATTTTATGGTGTAACAGAAGGTGGTCTAATGTTTATTAGAGCAATCAACACTGAAGGAGAAGTTAAGAAGAAAGAGTATATTGTTGAAAAGATATTAGCTGTAATTGATGAGATTGGAGCACAAAATGTTGTGCAAGTAGCCAAGTAATCACTGATAATGCAGCCAATTGCAAAGCTGATGGGCTAATGGTTGAACAAGTGCATCCTCATATTTTTTGGACACCATGTGTTGTTCATACTTTGAATCTTGCCTTGAAAAATATATGTGCTTCTAGAAATGTTGATGATGAGCTTTATGAAGAGTTCAATTGGATTAGTGATATTGCTGGAGATGCCTTGTTTATTAAGAATTTTATCATGAATCACTCCATGAGGTTGTCTATGTTCAATGAACATAGTAAGTTGAAATTTCTTGCCATTGCTGATACTAGATTTGCATCAGTCATTGTGATGTTGAAGAGATTCCGTGCTATTAAGGATTCTCTTGCACAAATGGTAGTGAGTGAAAAATGGAGCACATATAGGGAAGATAATTCAGGCCAAGCAGCTTTTGTCAAAGAGAAAGTGGTAAATGATATTTGGTGGGATAGTGTTTGCTACATCCTTGATTTCACAGAGCCAATCTATTCTATGATTCGTGCAGCTGATACTGACAGACCATGTCTCCATTTGATATATGAGATGTGGGATACAATGATAGAGAAGGTCAAGGTTGTTATTTATCGTCATGAGAGAAAACAACCACATGAGCACTCCATCTTTTACTCTGCAATTAATGAGATATTAGTGAGTAGATGGGCAAAAAGTAATACCCCATTGCATTGCTTGGCACACTCATTAAATCCCAAGTAAGGTCAATTCTATCTTCTTTACATTAATAAAGTAGCACACTTCACATTGTTTGACTCATTCCTTATTCACATGTTTGTTAGGTATTACTGAAGAATGGATTAATGAGGTTCCAAATCGCCAAGCACTCATATGGATCAAGAGATTTCAGAAATGAGAAGCAAATGCTTTAGGAGGTTCTTTTCTGGTGATGAATTGAAAGATCAAGCAACAGTACGCTGATTTCTCTTTGTTTGGTACTGGATTTAATTCATTTGATTCACTTGAGAGATAGACTTCATTATGAGCCAAAACAATGGTGGAATTCATGGTACTAGTGCTCCTGAGTTGAAAAAAATGGCATTGAAATTACTTGGACAACCAACATCATCTTCTTGTGCTGAAAGAAACTGGAGCACATATGGGTTGATGCATAGTTCAATCAGAAATAGGTCTTTATTCCAATCATTCTTTTGCCATCTTTTTTTATTTGTCACATACTCACCTATTCTACTATTTATAATTGATCACAATTAATATTATTGTAGACTTAATCCTAGACGTGCCGAGGATTTAGTGTTTGCACATCAAAACTTACGTCTTCTTTCAAGGAAATCTAAAGATTACTGTCAAGGCCCATCAGCAATGTGGGATATTGGAGGAGACAGTCATGACATTGATCTTGATGGTGGTGCTGATTTTCTTAACAAGCACAACTCTCTTTGGATGAACCAAACTTAGAGAGGCTAATTGAGGATATCAATGCATTGGATTTACCTAATGATGGTGTAGGGCCATCAGAGAATGCATGACCCATGAATTATTCTTCTCTACTGCTAGTTTGAATGTTGGAATGTTGGACCAAACTTGTTTTGATTTGCTACTTAATTATGTTGGAATGTTAAGATTATCAAATTTGCTACTTAATTATGTTGGATTGTCACACTTGCTACTTAATTATTTGGATTGTCATATTTGCTACTTAATTATGCTTCTGTGTGTGTTCATTTTCATATTGAATTCATGTTATTATTTTCTGTGTGTTAACTTGTTTATATAATATATATACACGTATCGATGTATCCATGTTTTTTGGAAAATGTCGTATCGTATCCACGTATCCGGGCTACATAGCCAGCAACCGAGCAGGAGAAGCCAATCCGACGAGGACCAAGCCAGATCCGGCAAGAGAAGTAGAGAAGAGCCCGATCCAACAGAGAAGCTAGATCTGGCCGAAGAAGCTGGATCCGGTTCTAGTCACGAGTAGGACAACGGGGGTAAACCTCGCTCTGATGCCATGTGAGGAAAGCAGCTTGTATTCAATGGAGGCCATAGACCATATATACATGTACAATATGCACAAAACCCATTATACTCTAGAGATATTACACAAGACATACATCTACAATAGGTGCTAACCATGTGAATCAAACTAAATATTGGCAATGGTAACAGAAATTGGATACTCTTTGATTTGCCATCAAAATTTAGCAACGCCAATGAAATTGAACAGCACTATAGGGGCAATTTGATGCTATGTGGGAGTGCACGTCTACCCATCCCGCGCCAGCTCAAGGATATTGGGATCAGTTAGCTCATTCAATTAAATAATTCAAGTTGTTAGCATTTTTAGATTTGGTTGTTACAAGTTTGTTAGCAGCCAACCTCTATAAGATGGTTGCTCAGTCATGATCCAACAATCTTATAAAGAATTACATTACACTCTGTTACTTAATAATACTTTAGAACCAAAAAAATCTGATTGAATGCGGACCATCGTACCATAGAACTTGTAGTTAGCAAAGCAGGAAAATCTGAACTGAAAAAATGTTCCATCAAGTATGTTCATGGAAAGCAAAGGTACTTTTCTTATTGATAACCAAGAACTTGCAAAACTATTCAATGCATAAAGCCAACTAACAATCACCTTGGAGAACTAGATCGTTTCTGAGCAAATTGACCAAGCATGGATCTCAATGTTCCGAGAGCTTCATCAGCAGCCTATAAAATGTAAATGATGTAAAATTCGATTCAGAAATAACATGTTTGTAACTAGTCAAACCAGAAAGTCCCTTGCATGTTAAAACAAACACTTACCCCCTAATTCCCTAGGCACACCTCATACGAAAACAAAAGATGTTTTATACTAACCAAACTCCAAAGTCAGAACTGTTAGAGTGTGTGTGTCTTGCCCTATATGGCCCTTGTAGGCTACTATTATTATCCACCCACCCTTCTAGGATTGGGTGAGGAATACAATCTCTATTATTCCACCCACCCTTCCAGGATTGGGTGAGGAATACAATCTCTTTCATGGTATCAGAGCCTTAGGGCTCTCTCTCCTCTCCCCTCTCCCCTTTCCTCTCTCCCCTCTCCTCTCTCCAGCCATCGCGCCGTAGCCGCCGCCACCGTGGCCGGCGAGCAACCTCCGTCGCCGGTGCCGGACTCCTCCTTCCCCCTCCTCTCCCCTCTCTCTCCCCGTCGCTAGGGTGGCTAGCAGGTCCCTGTCGCGGCCGGATCCAGCACCGCCGCGACCTGATCTGGCGTCGGTGCGGCTGGATCTGGTCGTAGCGGCTCGGCTGCGGACGGGGTCTTCACCTTCATGACGCCGACGGCCTCCTCCCTCTTCCCCGCCGCGCCGCTGCTCAACTCGGCCACGTGTGGGTGACACCGCCGCCGGACCACCCTCCTCCCTTCACCACCGCGCCGCCGCTCGGCTCAACCGTAGGCGGGCTAGACGCAGCCGCCGCACCCTCTCCTCCCCCTTCGACGAGCTGGCCACCACTGGAGCCCCCTCCTTCCTGGCACCACCCCTGATTGTCAGGCTCAGCAATGCCGCTGCGGGTGCCTCCTTCCACGTCGCGCTGCCACCGATGGCAGCTGCCCCCACGGCCAGATCTGCCCTATTTTGGCCGCCGTGGGCTGGTCGGCACCACCGCGGGTTGGTACGCCACCGCCGCTGGTGCTCTGACCCCGGGTTCCGTCGTGGCCGTCTACCCCACCGTCGCGCCGGTCTCCACCACCCTTGGCTCCACCGATGTGGTTGCCACCGACGCTACACTTGTTGTCCGCCC